>JABXWE010000570.1:0-28645 GCA_014611495.1 Limonius californicus | reverse complement strand
CACGACTTTATTACTCGTTCCAAAACTTTCTTATTATTGCGTATTTTTGTTGTGCCAAAAGACAGAAAACAGTGTTTTCTATCTCTCTATAAATTAATAAAAACTACATTTCTAATCGATGTTTTGCTTTAAACGAATATTCCAGTATCCTCTCCATGTCGTTCCATTACTGTTTTGCTCCATTATTCCATCTGTCTGATGAAGTAGAATCGGTAGCTCGACGATTCTACGAAACATCCCTACTTTGTTCTTATTTTCTCTTCAAAGTGGACGATTTAAAATTAACCAGCAAGGCTTTTTTGGCCATTGTATAGCCATATCAATATCTAAACCGTTCTAAACAATCATTAAAATACTGACTGTCTTTCCCGTAAATAAAATCAATGTGAAAATTCTCCCCAATCTGTGTAAATACTCCACAGCTTGCATGTATCATTCCATTGTATGCTTCTATCCCTCTAGTGTGTTTATTTGCTGATTATTATGGAACACATTGGATATAATTTTGCAGCTCGAAGTTGACAAAGTTATTATGATATTTGACGAACTTTTTTGCGAAGACAACACCCAAGTATTTCCCGAAATACAATCATATGACATCTTTATCGGTGTTTCATTATCTCTAATCGCAGGTGACACATCTGCAGTAAAAATTGCGTTAAACACTTCCTCCGCTGTAGTTATTGTGTATGGGCGTGATGAAAATCGAGCAATAATTAATTACTTTGAAAGTTTTTGCTGTCACAACATTTTTGCAGCAACCATGAGATTGACGGCGAATGCGACTGGTAAGTTAGGCAAAAAATTTGTTCTTTTATTACATGTAATTAATGTTGTTTTGCGGGAACAAAGCGCAAGTAATGCTAAACTTTACGCTCTGTGGGCAGATACCTAGTATTTATTCTGCAACAATTTATTTCTATTATATGAATTATTTTATACATTAAAGTTGCTTTTTATTACTTTTGTGTGTTTCTTTGAAGAAAACCTGCAAAGGGGAATTATTACTGAATAATACCAAAATATTTCTGTACCTAAATAAAGTACAAGCAAACTAATATAAAAGTAGTTTACGCCTAGTTTAAACATTACAAAAAGTAATGGTCTAAATATTTTCGACAAACTCACTGATTTCATTCAGGTGGCTGTCTGTGTATCTCTAAATCTTCAGAATGTTCATCTAACCTTAAGATTTTAAGTTGAGTGAACAACTTTGTTTTCCTACTACTTTATTAAATTTGTTTGAAATATTTTTAGCCAGATTTCCTGCAACGCTACCCTTTATCTTAGTAATCTTTTCTAATCGTATTGTGTAGTATTTACTAACTGAACCATTATCATACCAATCAGTACAAGGTAATTTAAAAACTAATGCATTGCTAATTATAGGTAGATTATGATAATATAAAAGAAGGTTGTAAATATGCCTAAGAGACGAAATACATGATATCAGAAAATATGCATGGCTTGCTTACTAAGCCTGGTTTGGCAATTGCATTTTGAAAAAATAATGTTCTAAATATTTTCGAGATTTCGTTCAGCTGGCTGCCTGTGTATATGCAAATCTTCAAAATGGTGTCCTATATATAATATTTTGTTAAGCTGAATAAACAGTTGATATCCATCACTGTTTCCTTAATACTTTACTAACTTTGTTTGACATTTTTGTAGCAATATTTCCTGCAGTACTACATTTATCTTGCGGTAATCTTTTCTAATCTTATTGTGTAGTACTTATTTACTAACTGAACCTTTATAATACCGATTTATACAAGGTAACTTAAAAACACTCCTGACGAATTGCTAATTAAAACTTGGAAATGATAATGTAAAAGTAAATATGCTGAATGATTCATATTGAGACGAAATGCATGAAATCACAAAATATGCATTACTTGATATAAATATTTTCGAGAAGCTCAATAAAACATTTCGTTTAGCTGCCTGTTTACCTGCATATATTGAGTATTTTCGTACCGGCTTAAAATGTTGTTAAGTGAAGTGAACAGCAGATAGCTACTGTTTTTCTGTAGTATTTCATTAAATTTGTTTGAAATATTTCATGCCTTTATACTGCAATAATTTTTTCTAATCCTATTGTGTGGTATTTACTAACTGAATCAATATAATATCAATCTATACAATGTAATTCAAATAAGGCATAAATAGAGGAAATTCATGTAATTACAAAATATTCATTACTTGCCTAAATATGCAAAATATGTAAAAATTAGTTATTTAGAAACCAAAGGATATTGTTTAATTATAAAATAAAAGCCACCCACACACGTTTATCATATATGAAGCTAAGACATTAAAATAATATTAATTCATGGAATGGCATTGGCGATAATAGCACAACAATGAGATCATTGTTGTCATAAACGCCACTGTTGATAGTGTTTTTAAATTAAACTCTAAAGGGGTTAAATTATTATTGTCAGTATTTCACTGTTATACTTTTGTTAATAGCAAATAAGATGTGTTCATAATGTAAGTTGGGTTCTTTGTAAATAACAGAATTAATATGCTTTATTTAATTTAAAAAAATAAGGTAATACCTAGAAACTATTAATCTATTTTTATGTAATATTAAATGATTGTTGATTTCTGAATTTTGCCTAGTAATGTTTCAGTAAATTAAATTAATCCAATTTTAATAATTAATGCATATACAGGTCAACAGTACGGCAAAGGTAGGGAGCAGTGCTTCGCCAATTTGTTAATTAAAGTCGAACTGGTTGTACAATCATTTGATATTGTTATTGTCGTAAATTACACCAAATACAACTAACATTAAAAGTGACATATCAAATAATACATTCAATAATTAATAAATGCTTTAGGGTCTATTGATTACGCACGTTGTTGAGGGCGTGGGCCGCGAATGCAATTTTAATTAACTATTCGATTGCTCTCATTATACCCAAACAGTTCAATAAAATATTTTATGAAAATTAAAATCTATAATCGTAGTTTGATTTAATGTGCGTTATTGTTAGTACGAAATATCACACAAAGGTGAACATGTCGGAAACATTAATCGAGCAGTGTTGAAAACATACCCAACCCACCGTGTACAATTTTTTGTCCCTTAATTTGTTTTTATGATGTTAGTGACATTATTTGAACGCTGTTTTTATGATTTAATATCTCAAAGCAATTAAGAAATTGTAATTGCATTCACTAATTTGAAATTCAAATTTAATTATTTAATATCTCGCAGTTGGCTGTTTCCTAAATATTTGGAGTAAATAAAAGTTGCTCTAATTACCAAGACGGCAAATAAGAAAAATTAAAATAGAAACTGAGGAACACAAGAAGTGAAGTATTTCTCTTTTTATGCCCCTCAATTAATTTTAATATTTCAGTGGAGTAATAGAATTGAATAACCTCGCTTGAAATTAGCTAATATTATCGACCAGAAAATAAACTGCAGCGACCATATAACGCGGGGGTAATTTTTTTATTATTATATAGTTTCAGAATCCAGATTGTCAAATACATTTTTGTATCGTATATATTACCTAAACAAAAAGCCAATTTAATTTATTCAAAATGCTTAGTGGATGTTAGAGAATGGGAAAATCCAAAATCCCTTTTATTTCTTATCAGGTTTTACAATTTTTAAAATATTTATATCTAACATCATTTTGAGTGAAGTGTGAGGTTTTTCTTACTTTTTAGTGCTAGGAAATACAAAAATGTACTTGAAAATGGTTAATTTAGAAGTGATTACAACAAATTAACATATTGAAATGACATTATCAACTACAATACCAATATATTTAATTACATAATCTGTTTTGACACAATGTACAAGAATTACCCGTTACCTTCTAGGGTAATACCGATCCACTAATAATTGTCATTATGCGTTGGTTTGCAATTAATTTCTGATTTAAGCGCTCAGAAGTATAATTTTATTACTACAGTATTCACTTCATAATCTGTTATCAAAGTTCATTTATGGTTTTCAAGGATAAATTAATGTAAAGAATAAATAGCAATGGATCCTAAATTGATCCTTGAGTAACGCGTAAACATATTGCTATTTTTTTTGTATCGAGCAATTTGCTGTCGTTCAGATATGTAATTCATTAACCATTTTAATCTAATACCATCATTTTCGTATTTTGTCATGCTATAATAAGTAAATTCGGAAGTAACTCTCTGTCTCTGCTCAGAAGTATTTTCAATTAACGATTTATTTTCATTACTGCAGTATTCACAGTATTCAAGGATAAATCAATATAAAGAAACAAGGGACTCTAAATTAATCCTAGGGGAATTCCTAAACAAATTTCTTCCTCGTATCTAACTATTTTCTGTTGTTCACATAAGTAATCCATTAACAATTTTAATCTAATACCACCATTTTCGTATTTTGTAATGTTAGTATTAAGTAGTAAATCTGCAAGTAAATCTCTGCCAAACAGTTCAGAAGTATTTTCAAGGAAACGATTTATTTTCATAACTGCACTATTCACAGTATTCAAGGATAAATCAATATAAAGAAACAAGGGACCTTGAATTGATTTTAGGGGAACTCAAACATATTTCTTCTTCTTCTTCGTATCTAGCGATTTGCTGTCGTTCAGATAAGTAATACATTAACCATTTTAATGTAATCCCCTCATTTTCGCATTTTGTCATATTGGTAGTAAGTATTGGCAGTTTTCAAGGATAAATCAATATAAAGAATAAACAACAGCGGACCCTAAATTGACCCTTGGGGAACTCCCTAAACATATTTCTTCTTCGTATCGAGCAATTTGTTGTCCTTCAGATATGTAATCCTCCATTAACCATTTAAATCTAATCCCCTCATTTTCGTATTTTGTCATGTTATTAGTAAGTAAATTCGGAAGTAAATCTCTGTCAAACAGCTCAGAAGCATTTCCAAGTATCGATTTATTTTCATTACTGCAATATTCACAGTATTCAAGGATAAATCAATATAAAGAAACAAAGGATCCTAAATTTATGTTAGGGAAACTCCTTAACATATTTCTTCTTCTTCTTCGTATCTAGCAATTTGCTGTCGTTCAGCTAAGTAACCCATTAACTATTGTAATCTAATACCCTCATTTTCTTTTTTTGTAATGTTAGTAGTATGAAAATCTGGAAGTAAATCTTGTCACACGACTCGGAAGTATTATCAAGATAACGATTTATTTTCGTTACTCCAGTATTCACAGTAGTTAAGGATAAATCAATATAAAGAAACAAGGGACCCTAAATTGATCTTAGGGGAACTCTTGAACATATTTCTTCTTCGTATCTAGCAATTTTCTGTCGTTAAATAAGTAATCCATTAATCACTTTCATCTAATACCCTCATTTTCTTATTTTGTCATGTTAGTAGCAAGTAAATCTCTGTCAAACGGCTCAGAAGTATTTTCAAGGTAAGGAATGATTTTCATTACTGCAGTATTCACAGTATTCAAGGATCACTCAATATAAAGAAACAAGGGACCCTAAATTGATCTTAGAGGAACTCCTAAATATATTTCTTCTTTGTATCTAGCAATTTTCTGTCGTTCACATAAGTAATCCATTAACAATTTTAATCTACCACCCTCATTTTCGTATTTTGTAATGTTAGTAGTAAATAAATCCGGAAGTAAATCTCTGTCAAACAGCTCAGAAGTATTTGCAAGGTAACGGTTTATTTTCATTAATGCTGTATTCACAGTATTCACTTCACTATCTGTTATCAAAGAGTCTTCTGTAAAAAAGTTAATTTGACAGTTTTCAAGGATAAATCAATATAAAAAATAAACAACGGTGGACCGTAAATTGATCCTTGGGGAACTCCAAAACATATTTCCTCTTCTTCATAATTTCTTGTCGTCCACATAAGCAATCCATAAACCATTTAACTCTTTCATTTCCGTATTTTGTCATGTTAGTAGTAAGTAAATCTGTCAAACAGCTCAGAAGTATTTGCAAGGTAACGATTTATTTTCATTAATGCAGTATTCACTTCACTATCTGTTATCAAAGAGTCATCTGTAAAAAAGGTCATTTGAGTGTTTTCAAGGATAAATCAATTTAAAAATAAACAACAGCGGACCCTAAATTAATCCTTGGGGAACTCCAAAACATATTTCCTCTTCTCCTTCGTAATTTGCTGTCGTCCACATAAGAAATCCATTAACCATTTTAATCTAATGCTCTCATTTTCGTATCTTATCATGTTAGTAGTAAGTAAATCAGGAAGTAAATCTCTGCCAAACAACTCAGAAGTATTTTCAAGGTAACGATTTATTTCCATTAATGCAGTATTCACTTCACTATCTGTTATCAAAGAATCATCTGTAAAAAAGTTCATTTGGCAGTTTTCAAGGATAAATCAATAAAAGGAATAAACAACACCGGACCCTAAATTGATCCTTGGGGAACTCCAAAACATATTTCCTCTTTTTTGTATCTAGCAATTTGCTTTCGTCGACATACTAATCCATTAACCATTTTAATCTAATCCTTTCATTGTCGTATTTTGTCATGTTAGTAAGTAAATATGGAAGTAAAACCCTGTCAAACCGCTCAGAAGTGTTTTCAACATCATGATTTAATTTCATTACTACAGTATTTCTTTCACCATCTATTATCAAAGGTGTCACCTGTAAACAAATTTATTTGACAGATTTCAAGGATAAATTATTGTAAAGAATAAACAACAATGGGCCCTAAATTGATGCTCGGGGAACTCCTCAACATATTTCTTCTTCTTGTTCTTCTTGGTAATACCTAGCAATTTAATGTGGATATAGGTGATCCATTAGCTATTTTAATGTAATCCCCTCAGTTCCGTATTTTGTGATGTTTGCCGGAAGTAAATCCCTGTCAGTTGTTTCAAGAGTTTTTTTTGAAATGTATTTCTAAATGTTCTACATATTCTTTTCGATTAGTTGTTGTAAATAAACATAAGGATAATAATATCAACAAACTTTTTTTGATTTATTTGCTTATATCATAAATACAGGGTGTTTCGGTAGGTATACTAAATAGTTTCGGAGGTTCTGCCCACACACAGTGGTTAATTGTTGCTTATGTAACATGAACTATAACGCTGTTTGAAGTATTCCATTTAACACATAATGAATGATATAAGTTCACTTGGCTACAATGATATGTATGATCTATTAGCATGAGGGAGCTCCTGCAAATTATAGCCAAATGTTGACACAATATCCAAATCGAACTTTTTCTAACCAATGGATTGGCAGCGATGAGCCCCAGGATTTTATAGAGAGGGGATACGGCATTGCACACTACCGACTATACAATTCTTTGGCGACAAACCAGAATACAAATGGTGTCCCACGTCAGGACCGGGTTTATAAGTACATTTGCTCATTTTAAGTTTAAATGTATAATTTTGTGGCAAATCTTTGTCATTAAATGGGTATTTGTGTGGCATATGGATGCTAGACTTCTTCGCGAATGTGTATTATTTTCGGTACAGTTGGTGTCCCTCAGTAGCTTCACAATAGCGTGCGCATGCCGCATCCACTCTACACATCCTTGGGTGAGCCAGTTCATTGCCCAACATAGTCTTCACACCTATTCGCTTTAGATTTTTGTTTGTGGAGATGAATGAAAAGCAAAGTATACGAGAAATAGTAAACACAAGACGAGAATTGCTTGCTACGAATACGATGCTACTGCCTTCACAAAAGAGAATCTATGACGAAAACCCCCCGGATAAAAAAACCCCGGACAGGAAACCCTCCGGATAAAAAGGCCCCGGACAAAGAACCCCCGGTCAAAAAATGTATTGTCATTTTTTATAACGTTAATAAAGTAGAATTAAAATTATACTGAACTATTATTATTACATATAGTAATTACATGGTGTAATAAATGTCTATTCTGGGAAAGAATGTCCATTGGAATATATGTTTACTTGGGCTATAATCCCTAAACCATTCTAAGAATTGACGAAAATGAATTTGTGTTTGCTAGTAAAAGATTACGATGGATCACCGAAACTGAAAATTTTAAGCAGATCGCAAGCCTGGTGATTACCACTTCATAAAAAATGCCAATAAATTTTTTGACCGGGGGTTTATTGTTCGCGGGATTTTTATCCGGGGGGTATTCTGTCAGGGGTTTTTTTTTATCCGGGGGGCTTTTTGTCCGGGGGTTTTATTACCGGGTTTTTTGTCCTGGGGTTTTTCGTCCTGTTTCCACAAAAGAGCGTCAAAACTGCCTCAGAAGAGCGACAAGTCATAATATTACCACAAAAGTTGCAAATTGCATAGACTGTGGTATTTTCAAACATTTATTGTGAACTGTATAATATTTGTGTTTTATATCATTCACACTGTAATTGCATACAATTCGCTGTTTACCTTTCTGTAATAACTATTATAATTGTTAGTTTTTAAAGAGTTCCATCTGTTCCATTGAGAATTGGACACGTTTATATGAACTTTTAGAAGTGCAGATTTTGTAACAACATCAGATTTACAATTTTAATGGTACAAAAGTATAACATATTGGGAATGTCTAATTTTGTGATAGAATTCGAGACCATATTGCTTAATAATTTTGAGTGGTATGCTGTCTCATTTGTATTGTAAGACGTTTGATATTTTTTGTTGATCTTATATATTACCACAAGAAATAAAACCGAGGGATATCAGTCTGGTGATGTAGAGGAATCATATTTTTCTTATTTCTGTATTTACTAATATTTGGAAGTATTCCTGAACAGCAGTGCAATGTGTGCTGGTGCTCCGTCTTGTTGAAACTATATTTTTGCCTACGGTACATCTCGGTCTTCACTGCTGTATTATAAAATTAGAAGGGGCGCAAAGAAATTAAATTGTGGAATTTCTTCTTTTTTCTTAACGTTCTTTCAATAAGGGGCCTGATTTAAATTTTCCAGACCGAAAATTCAGGGCAAATCTGTTTTTGTTTTATATGCTTTGTATAAAATTAGTCATATTCGCCCCGGTTTATTAGTCACCAAAAGGTAGTGGATTCTATTCTTCCTCCCCCACGTGCATGTATTAATTGTCTTGAATTTAAAACATGTAAAGTACGTGTGCTTATAAAACAAATCGATAAGATAACAAACGGGAAACAGCGTTGAGAACCTCGTCAAAACTGTTTTCCAAAACCCAATTAAGATGCTGCTAAAATATCCAACTTGATTGGATTGTAAATCTAATAGACAACTTATATCAAGTTCATCAAACGTTGAGCAAAATTTTTCAATCTCTTAATTTGTGAAGTCTTGGCGCTTCAACAGTTATGAAGATGTAAAGATTGATCCATTGTTAATTAATTTTTAATCTACTTTCTCACACAACTAAAGCAGCCTCAGATTTATGAGATAGTTCGACCATCGCACAGCTGTTTTAGAAATAAAAATATATTTGGGAATCGTTAAATTCCTTCTGAAAATTAGGTATTAATCAATGGATCTGCGTGGGCCCTATTTGGATCCGATTTTTTAATGAGCGCAATAAAATAAATACTTTGTCACCATTATACTGACTTTTAAGAACTCCACCGGGCACTAAAAAACACCGACAAAATAATTTATATCAATTTGTTGGTTTCTCCTTAATCCGGCCAAAATCATTATTTATCTTCACTTTATCTAATGAAACTCGTTTATCGAACGGTGTCTGCCCTTACGAAGACGCGCTTTTATGTTTAATAAAAATGTTAACTTCCTTGAATTAAGCAATGAAAATTATTTGTTTTATCCGCCAGACGAAGCGCCGGATTAGCCGGCAACAAAATAACGCATTTAGCAGTTCCGAAGGCACATCTGCTGCAAATCAATTGCTAAATCGATCACTACAGTAACGGGATATAAGGGCCAAGCAAGTTCAAAAGGCGGCATGATTTCAACAATAGCAGTTAGCAGAGCCTTTACGATCCGAACCCTATTTATTTAGGAGTAGCCGTTTAGTTTTATGACACCTATTCGGGTCATTGGGGGTATAAATTATGTATTTATAGACAGCTTTGGCCAACTTTTGCAAATGTCCCGTCGTAAAATTTGCAGAAGATTTTGGGCGGCGGGTTATTTTTCCAAGAATTTTAAGATGGTTGCAGAATTCCGTTAAAACCCTTTTACGGTCCCTTAGTAAAGCCTTTCTGCAAATAAAACGCTTAAGTCTGGAATTTTTAGTTTGGTCATAAATGTGCAGTTTATGACGTTTGTAATTTCACAAATAATTTAGCTAGCGGACAACATTGAGCAGTTATTTTGCGAGACAGCCATAATACTTTCCATCCCTTTCAAACTGTTTACTTGCATTTTATTAAGTCTAATAAATAAATTCTGAAACAAGCCCTACTACAATATTATTCTATGGTTTAACGTTTGTTGCAGCTTTATAACGGTTATACGGTTTCCTTTTACTGTAAATACAATTTGATGAACAAACCTTGCGGTAAACATTGGTTGTTACTAAGGTCAGACAATATTCCTTCACCTTTTTTGAAATATAGTTCGGCTGCTGCAATGCAAAAACACGAAATATTTACTTTAAATAGATAAATATAAGCGTGAAACTGTTGCAATCCTCGTATAAGTTTCTTGAATCTAGGAAAAAAGAGCCGCGGAAAGAAAGCCCGGGATAAAAGAGTCGCGGAAAAAAGTTCGGGAAAAAAGTCTGGGAAAAAGCCGAGTGGTACACTTAAACTAAAAACTTCCAACAAAGAAAAGAATCATTTGTATTTGATCCACTACTAAGAAAGAATAGAATTACTAAAAAATTGTGAGGTCTCATTTTTTTAAGTCCCATTCCCAATCTAGGGTACAAAAAGTAACTCAATTGTACAGTTGTAATTCACTCCATGAGCTTAAAAATGGTAAAACGTCCGATATTATGCAAAATATCTTAATTTGACCGAAAATATTTCGACAAATAAATGCATTTTTTAAATATTGTGGGACTCCATTTTTTGGATACCCTGTACAATATCCTGTAATTAACAAAACTAACAACTACTACAATTTTCTGTATCTCTTTTTATGTCAGACGACTGTTTATATACTCATTAAAATTGGAATATTAATAATATAGATTCGATCATTTTGTGATCACCACCTTTTTTTCCACCGGCTTTTCTTCTACCAGCTTTTTTCGGGCTTTTTTTAACCACAACTTGTTTTCCACCGGCTTTTCCAGGCTTTTACCTCGGCTTTTTTCCACCTACCAAGTTTCGCCTATGGTAAAAGTTTTCGTTTGGATTGCATAACAAATCTAGGTGAGTTTTTTAAAAATTCTAAATAATAATGATGTAGAGTTTTTCTAGTTTTTTGATTACGTACAATTTTCTGTAACCTTATATATCCTTGGATGTACTAAAAGTACTGATGAAGCTAACAGTCATTTATGGAATCGGCGTTTTTTCACCGGATTTTTTTCCTCTGGCTTTTATTTCCACCGTCTTTATTTCTACCCGCTTTTTCCATCGTTTTTTTTCTACCAGCGTTTTTCAAGCTTTTTTTAACTACGACTTGTTTTCCACCGGCTTTTTGCCAGTCTTTTTTGCCACGGCTTTTTTTCCACCTACCAAGTTTCGCCTGTGATAAATGTTTTCGTTTGGATTGCATAACAAACCTAGGAGAGTTTTTTAACAATTCTAAATAAATAATGATGTAGAGTTTGTCTAGTTTGATTACGTACAATTTTCTGTAACCTTATACATCTTTGGATGTACTAAAAATACTGATCAAGCTAACAATCATTTATGGAATCGGCTTTTTTTCACCTGGCTTTTTTTCCACCGGCTTTTTTCCACCGGCTTTTTTCCACCGGCTTTTTTTTCAACCGGCTTTTTTTCACCGGCTTTTTTTCCACCGGCTTTTTTCCATCGCTTTTTTTCTACCGGCTTTTTTCCAGGCTTTTTACCACGGCTTTTTTTCTACCGGCTTTTTGTCAGGCTTTTTGCGCCTACCAAATTTCGTCTCCGGTAAAAGTTTTCGGTTAGATTGCATAACAAACCTAGGTGAGTTTTTTAAAATTCTAAATAAATATTGATGTAGAGTTTGTCTAGTTTGACTACGTGCAATTTTCTGTTCCCTTATACTTCATTTGGCAATTTTTCACAGAACCAAAGGACTGTATGACACAACCGCCTGATGCTAAAAAATGTACTGTACATACCAAACAGATTTCTTTACATTTGATATTGTAAAATGTAGGTACAACGAACCAGACTGTTTTAAATAATGTTTATATACTTGATGGATTTTTCCAGGCTTTTTACCACGGCTTTTTTTCTACCGGCTTTTTGTCAGGCTTTTTGCGCCTACCAAATTTCGTCTCCGGTAAAAGTTTTCGGTTAGATTGCATAACAAACCTAGGTGAGTTTTTTAAAATTCTAAATAAATATTGATGTAGAGTTTGTCTAGTTTGACTACGTGCAATTTTCTGTTCCCTTATACTTCATTTGGCAATTTTTCACAGAACCAAAGGACTGTATGACACAACCGCCTGATGCTAAAAAATGTACTGTACATACCAAACAGATTTCTTTACATTTGATATTGTAAAATGTAGGTACAACGAACCAGACTGTTTTAAATAATGTTTATATACTTGATGGATTTTTCCAGGCTTTTTACCACGGCTTTTTTTCTACCGGCTTTTTGTCAGGCTTTTTGCGCCTACCAAATTTCGTCTCCGGTAAAAGTTTTCGGTTAGATTGCATAACAAACCTAGGTGAGTTTTTTAAAATTCTAAATAAATATTGATGTAGAGTTTGTCTAGTTTGACTACGTGCAATTTTCTGTTCCCTTATACTTCATTTGGCAATTTTTCACAGAACCAAAGGACTGTATGACACAACCGCCTGATGCTAAAAAATGTACTGTACATACCAAACAGATTTCTTTACATTTGATATTGTAAAATGTAGGTACAGCGAACCAGACTGTTTTAAATAATGTTTATATACTTGATGGATTTATATTTTGTTGCATTACCATTAACATGTAAACAGTCACATTCACTGTCTATTAGTAGCATGTTGAAACTAAAAGTGCAAAGAAACTTCAGGTATACAATTCAGACTGAAAAATTTCTAACTCCAAATGAATTAATATGTAACCACTGTTTGTAAACCCGTGGAGTAGGTTCTAAAGTATCATGCCATAGAATATTCAAACACTTGTGTAAATATCAGAGGGAATTTATATGGATTCAAACAGTATGGTCTACGTGTGTTTGTTTTCTAAGCCTGTACCCCATGTATGTCAACTTATTTGTTAGATTACAATGGAGTGTTTCGGTAATTAACTGTTACAAACATGATTGTAACTTAAAGAAATTGAAATGGCGCGTTTAGTTTTGCATATCGTTATTTTATAAATTATTAAACAAAAGCTTCAACGTAGTGATATCTAGACACCCTAGGCTCTACATTAAAATTAATAAACCATCCGAAAAGAATTTTTGCATTTTTGTTAGGTTATCCGTACAGTACTTTTACTAAATGTGACAGATTTATATGAGAATCTTAACTTGCCACGTTCTAATTTATTCATTCGGAATGAAATATTAAGTGTTTTAGAGTAAAATAACTGGACTACACTTTGACAACAGTTAAGCAATTATAAGGTATTATAAGTTACCATCATCTGACGATAGTGCAAAATTCTATATAATTATTGCTTTCTTTTGCATCTGCTTTCGCGTTTTTTTTTTGTTTCGTTTAGCTAGTTGCAACGGAAGTAATATTTTAAAACAGTGCATCTCTTAAGCTTTAAGAATCGGCTGAGTTATTGAAACTATGTAATACTTAGTCAACGTAATTTTCTTAAAAATACGTAATTGCACACTATCTGAATAATTCTGTATAAGAAACAGGCGCAAAATTGAAGAAAGCCTGTGTTTAGACCATACTTAAGCGGTGCATCCTCAGGTCGTGCTCAACCAGCAGGTTAAACTGTGAAAAGTACAGAAATTAGCGTTGGATTGGAAAAATAAGATAATAATTATCAAAAATATCTGGCGGATGAGGAAGCGATAAGAAGGTGTGTTTTACTCAGGTAGAGTTCTAACATAAATTCTAGTTTTTAATGTCATCGAAACCAGCTAATCGTATCGCATTTCAATCGTTCATTTTGCATTTCTGGGTATAAATAAATTAGCAAGGTTATAGTTTAGTTAGAGGATGTCTTCTTAGTTTGGAATGTACGTGTGACCGTCTCCGGTGCAAATGCTGTAGTAGGTGCGAATCAAACATCACCGATTTCACCGAATCGTTGGCTGAAACAACCATGGAAAACAATCCTCAAGGAAAAAGGTCACCGGAAAGGAGAGACAAGTTAGCTTAGATTAAAAATAGCTTAGCTTAGATTTGAAGGCAATTAGATAAGATTTATTTGATTTGGGCGAAATTTAGTCTGATTTAGGTTAGATAAGGGTTAGTTAAAGTAGGTTAGAGTATGCTAATTTAGAGTTGAATTAGATTGTATTAAAGTTACTTTAGTTTAGGTTAGAATTAAATTAGAGTGTGCTAGGCTGGGGTCAATGAAAGGTAGGATAAGTTTTGGTTAAAATTAGATGAGGTTGGGTTAGGTTAAAGTTACAGATTGCTAGTTTCATGTGATTAAGTTTGAATAAGTTACGGTAGTTTGGGTTATCGTAATCCTAAATTGAGTTAGAGGTAGTTAATAACAACAAAGCTAACTTAGATTAAGCTGAAATAAAGATACACTGCACTACTTCTATGTTAAATTGGTCTAAGCTTATCCTATAGTTAGAGGTAGGTTAAGTTGATGTAAGTTGTAATTAGGTAGATAAATTTAAGTTTAATTTGGGTAAACGTTATGTTAAAGTTGCATTAATGTACCTTTTATTCGAGTTAGATCAGGTTTACCTGATTAGGTCACCTTGCTATTGGCTTGGGTAAGAGGCAGGTATTGTTAAGCTAGTTAAATACAAATTTAGGTTAGATTAACTTGGGTAAACTTGAACTACTTTAGATTGATATTGGCCAAAGATAAGCTGAGTTAATATAAGATTACCGTAGATTAATTTAAGTTTGGATTATCTTACGTTAGTTTAGATTAGTTTAAGTTTTATTTATTTAGATTTAGATTGTGCCAGTTTGATTTAAGCTTGTTAAGGTTTGGGTAGCCTAAGGTTGAATTAAGTTGGATTAGGTTGGATTGATTAGATTTCCTTGAGGTGAGGTGGAGTTCAAGGTAGCTGTTGTTAGGGTGTAGCTAATTTAGGTAAACTCAAGGTTTGATTAGATTCAATTCAGTTAAAGTTATACTAGTTCAGATTAGATTGGAATTAGCTAAAGGTGGGTTTAGTTTATGGAAGGTAAATTTAAGATTTTAGACTGGACAAGAAATTGGTATTGTAGTGCAAATAAAGTTACATTGGACTGGGTTAGGCTAAAGTTGTACTCGATTAGGTTGGGTTGATTTTACCTAGAGGAGTTTATTTAAGATTATTTTATATTAATTTAAGTTGAAATTGGGTTACGTAAAAGTTTCGTTTGTTTAAATTAATGCAAGTTATAATAGTTTAGGTTGATTAGGGTACATTCAAGTTAGGTCGAGTAAAGTAAGTATTGTAAATTAATTTGGCTAAAAACAAAGTTAATTTAGGTTGAGTTGGGTTAAAGTTCTACCAGTTTGGGTTGGTTTGTACTAAAATAATAGTTGGGGTTGAGTTTTTTGAAGGTTGTGGTAGTATGATTTAAGTTTAGGTTTGAATAACAATCGATTAGGTTGGAATGTTAGATTTTATTGACGTGAAGTCGCATTAAAGGTAGTTGTTGTTAAAGTAAAGCTAGTTTAGGTAATCTTAAGGTTTGATCAGGTTCAATTAAGTTAGGGTTATGCTGGGATTCGTTAAAGGTAAGTTTAGTTTATTTAAGTTTGTGTAATTCAGTTGAGATTAGGATATTGTAGTGTTTTATTAGTTGGAGATACATTAGATTGGGGCTAGGATTAAAGAGAAGATAAGATATTTTCAAAGTTATGCTAGTATAGATATAAGTAAGGGTAGCTTAAATTGGTTTGCAGTTAAAATTGTAAGGCAAATTATAGTGAGGTCAAAGTGAGAGAAGGTTTAGTGTGTTTAAATTAGATTAGATTAGGTTTATTTAAGGTTAAATTACCATAGATGTAATAAATCGTAGTATAAAACGTATTCAGAGAAAGATTCTTCTCACATTGCTTTATGAAGTGCTAACACTTTTTTTTTGCTTTGTTTTCGAAATGCATAATTTACCTTTCTTTAAAAATAATTAGTCTTGGTCCCATTTTGATATAAATTCGTAAATGATCTACGTAAACATTTCCCTTCAAACTTACATTTTTATGAAAGTAAATGAAATAAAGTAGAAGTACTTTTAATCGAAGAAAGTGAATAGGACAAAAGGCCCACAGCTTCATGGAAACTCTTTCCAGAAAGTTAAAAACCGATAATTAAATCACGAAACTTTTTTGTATAATTTAATACATTACTTGAATTAAATATTGGGTGGTGTTTTACTGTTGAATAGATTACGCTGATCTTTTAATGACTTAGCAATGCAAGGCTACCTTTTAGGATTTCCATTTAGAATTTAGCTATAATAATGGCTGATGCAGGTAGTTTGCTGATAGATTAGGATAAACATAGTTTTCTGGTAAGTTTTTGTGGGCAATACTTTTTGGTGATTTTTTTTACACTTTTCTTCAATGTACTATTCTAGTAACTTTTGGTCATAATATGTCGATGCTTTTGCTATCCCGTATAACTGTATTACTAAATAACTCCATACATTTGTGCTACTCTGCATAACTGTATTAGGTAACAAATAAACTGGTAATTAATATTACTATGATGCAATTAGGGAATTTGATGATGAATGCTGCTATATATTTCAATCGTTCGAGTGTAGGAGTATAAGCAAAATATGTAGCAAATTAGTAATAAAAAGGAATTTTAAGCACTTTTACAACAATACTTTTAATACCTTGAAGAATGACTAAATAGAAATACTCGAGAACATTCTAGGTAACACATTTGAGGGTCAACTATCTCCAAATAGCAGAATTTGTATTAATTTAGGTGGCTCGAAGTGAAGGCATCAATTTCGGCGAGTATCGCATCAAAAAAATATTTATTGGCAGGTCTGCCACTAAAACTAACACTTCCGAAAGTTTTACGAGAATTTTTAATTTAATCGTAAATTTAGGAACCGTCGCTTTATATTGATACCTGTTCTTCGAGATACACGGCTGACCTCATAACAAACGGAACGTTAATCATTTTCTCTAAATCAAATACCCATAACATAAAAGTAGTATTGCTCGAGGCATTGCAGTTTTTCATAGTGGCGTGGCAACTTGGGCAATGAAATATGTAAAAAAGACTTTGGCGTATCGGTTACCCTTATACAGTATGGCTTGAACACGAGCAAAGCAGGAAACGCAACTTCATTAATAGATAGATCTCCGTCGCAAACTCCGGGCTCTCGACAAGCACTCCGGGGCCTTTTTGGCCGGCCAAATGTATTGAAACGGTGTTGGGACAAAATGTTTCAAATAAATCTGCCACGTAAATGATCCTGGACAAATGACTCTCCCATGACAAGTTCCGAATAAATGCTTTCCAGATAAAAGATTCTCCAATACTTGTTCTTGGTACAAAATATCTCTTGTGCAAATTTAATATATCAGTTTCAATTTTAGTTTTAAGTTTTTTTAGGAGAAATTTTTCGATTAACTCTTCTACATAAATGATCCACAACAAATGATTTTCGACAAAACGTGTTTCGGAATAATGATTTCTAGATAAAATTCAACTACAGTATCTTGGGACAAAATGTTTGTTCTGAAAATTTTATTTTTAAATGTGATTTTCGTTAAACAAAATTTTTGTTTTGTTAATTTATGCCCTGGACAAAAGATCTCCGGAGAAAAACTGCCGGACAAATGTTTCCCACGTATTTCTCCATACAAATGGTCTCGAACAAATGATTCTCTAATAACAGGTTCCGGATAAATGATTGGAACAAAAGTCTCTTATGTGAGTTTAATCTTCCAACATCAATTTGGGTTGTTTTATGGGTTGTCTCTAGGAAAAGATCTCCGGAGAATAGTCTTTTTATGCAGATGAGTTAAATAAATTTTTCCGCACAAATGATCCCGACCAATTCATTTTCTGATAACAAGTTCCACTTAAATGATTTGGACAAAGTCTTATGGGAATTTAATCTTTCAAAATCAATTAGGATTAAGTGAAATGGGTAGGGTCCCGGACGAAAGATCTTTGGGAAAAACTGTTGTCGAAATGTTTCCAATAAATTCTTCTACACAAATGATACCGTACAAATGATTCTCCTATAACCAATTCCAGATAAATTATTGGGACAAAAGTCTCTTATGTGAATTTAATGTTTCAACAGCAATTTGAGTTATGTTTTATGCGTTGGGTCCCGAACGAAAGATCTTTGGGAAAAAACTGTTGACAAATGTTTCAAATAAATTCTTCTACACAAATGATTCTCCCATAACAAGTTCCAGATAAATGATTGGGACAAAAGTCTCTTGTATGAATTTAAACTTTCATCCTCAATTTGAGGTATGTTTTATGCGTTGGGTCCCGGACGAAAGATCTTCGGGAAAAAACTGTTGAATAAACGTTTCGAATAAATTCTTCTACACAAATGATTCTCCCATAACAGATTCCAGATAAATAATTAGGACAAAGGTCTCTTAGGTGAATTTAATCTTTCAATATCAGTTTGAGTTGTGTTTTAAGCGTTGGGTCCCGGGCAAAAGATCTTTGGGAAGAAACTGTTGAGGAAATGTTTCTTCATAAATAATACCGAACAAATGATTCTCCCATAACAGGTTCCAGATAAATGATTAGGACAAAAGTCTCTTAAGTGAATTTAATTTTTCAAAATCAATTTGACTTATGTTTTATCGGTTGGGTCCCGAACAAATGATTTGGCATAAATGATTTCCAGATAGAAGGTCCTCAACTACAGTATCTTGGGACAAAATGTCTGTTATGAAAATTTTGTTTATTTAACTGCAATGTTAGTTTAAGTTTTTTTTTTGTTATTTTGAGCCCCGGACAAAAGATCTCCGGAGAAACATGGCTGAACAAATAATTTGCACATATTCTTCCATACAAATGATCAAGAACAAATGATTCTCGTATGACAGGTTCCGGATAAATGATTGGGACAAAAGCCTGTTATGTGAATTTAAGCTTCCAAAATCAACTTGAGTTGTGTTTTATGGGTTGGGTTCCGGACAGAAGATCTTGGCGAAAAATCTGTTGACGAAATGTTTCGAATAAATTCTCCTACACAAATAATACCGAACAAATGATTCTCCCATAACAGGTTCCAGATGAATGATTGGGACAAAAGTCTCTTATATGAATTTAATCTTTCAACATCAATTTGAGGTATGTTTTATGCGTTGGGTCCCGGACGAAAGATCTTTTGGAAAAACTGTTGTCGAAATGTTTCGAATAAATTCTTCTACACAAATGATACCGAATAAATGATTTTCCTATAACAAGTTTCAGATAAATGATTTCCAGATCGAAGGTTCCCCAATAAGATATCCTGGACCAAACTGTCTCTTATTATGAATTGCATCTTCCAAAATTAACTTTAGTGTAATTTTTTATTTAATGTTTGTATGTTCATTTTAAAGTTTAATGTTGAGTCTCTGATAAAAGATCATCGGGATAAAACTCAGACAAATGGTTCCCGGACGGACTAATGAATTCCCAATAAACGGTGCCTGTTAAGGTATCTTGGGACAAGACATCTCTTATATGAAATGAGTCTGGCAAATGCAGTTTGCGTTTAATATTTTGTTAGTTAAAGAATGCTAAATGATTCATATGTAAAATCTTTCAGCCAGTAAAATCATGTTTCAAAGTTACTGATATCGACTGATTCTAAACGAATTGTAAATTATGAATTGTAGGTTAATGTGGTCTTTGGTAATGTAGTATGGATTGGATTATCAAACCGAGTTGCGAACTAAAATATGAAATTGCATGTGGAATTGGTTGCATAAGCTGCAGGAACACAGTCTACGGACGCGTGGCCCCATTATATCCTAGTGCACGGCATGTGTTTCTTCAACGCAAATTTGTCCGGAACATTATTGCTGCTGTAAAATAGAGTTCCAATATTCAATTAATTTAGATTTTTCCTTAGTTTATGCATTTATCGACTTATTTTATATTAGTTTTTTAGTAATTAATTTTTTGTAAAAGTAATGTATTTTATTGCTTGTCCGTTAGTTTATGGCCGCGAAGGAATTATATGTATTAGGTTCTATATATAGAATTTCTTGTAACACTACTTTTGAATAAATATATGCCACAAGTTTATGAGGACAATTTTAGCTAAATAGAAATACTTATATCTGTTTAGTTTATTCGATAAAACGTGTGTATTAATTTCTTCATTTTTATTTAATTGAACTGAGATTCGATAAATATTCACAATATAAGCTTAGCAAGTTAGGTTTACGAAAAATTGCATTTTCTTTGGAAAGATTCTTATCTCCAGACTGGTTGAATACCTGTAGATAAATATCTTTGTAAAAATTATGTGTTTGGTAATTCGACAATATTTTTCGAATGTAATGAAAGTAATAATTTCTTCTATAACTAACTATAAAAATTTAAAACAAATTGATCCATAGCAAAATTGACATGCATTAACCAAAACCTTAAATTTAATGAAACCGAACCCTGTTTTAGTAGTCGCGCTTCGTATTTCAAACAGAAGTTTATTTCAAAGCTGCTGATATCACTTTTGCCCTTTCGTTACATAGTTTTTTTATTCCACAATTTATTTCAACGGAAACTATGCAAAAGCATCGTCTCGTAAGCATGTCGTTCAAACGGAAACCAAACAAGCCTTCAAGGATATCACGACACAGACGTTGTGAGTGAAAGTAAAGAAAATGCAATTCTTTAATGTCACCCGCAAGATGCAGAGATAAGTTTCGATGGAGCCAGAAAAAGTGCCCTTGAGCAGTCAGTAGCCGAGGGTCCAGGTTGCTACAGAATGTTTAAATACAGATTTTTGGACTAATAATTGTATATATTCGAAAATTGGATGAAAATCGTAGGAAATATGATCGAAATCTTGGTTTGCGTTAAACGTCCACAATATTTATAATTTTTTTTTAAATAACTGAAATACTTTTAATTTTTGTTTGTTTGTTAAGCGTCGAAAATAATCAAGGAAGGTGTTTACATATTTTCGTGTTAACGTTGGCATGGAAAAACATTTCTAATTGTATCATTTCGTCTTGTCCATTCTGATGTAAACCTACATATTTAATCCGTATCCCTATCACCTGTCTCAACCTTTTCATTATTCCTAACTGGAAACTAGCATAAATTAGTTATAAACGTGATTATCGCGGAAGGAGCATTCGTATGTATCGGTTGAGTATGGTTTTTAATGGAAATAAGAAAATTACTTTAAACATTGTATGGCTGCCCTAGCGGAGCTCCATCTACTGTGGTTTACCGTTTTCAAAATATCTTTCATTGATAGTCACGTCGGTCGCTAGGATGGGATTCTATTCGGAAACAAATATTTACATGATTTGTTAGCTGTTACGCATACTTACAAGTTACACAACTTACGTTTGCACAGCTCCAGCTAATTTATTTTTTAATGACATTTCCAAACAAATTTTCTAAAATTAATTTAATTATTAATTACATTGAAGCTATTACGCTATTTAATCTTACTTTGCGCAACATCATTTCTGTATTAAATTCAGGTCTGCCTTGTGTTGTAAGTGTTCGTGGAATTATTTTGACAAATAACCAAACTATTGACTTGAGAGGTGTCTGAATTATTTTGTATATAATTAGAAAGATTTTATAATAAAAAGAATATAAATTATTAACGAAAATGTTTTCCTGTTAAGGAGTTTTCTAAATCATCCTGTATATTGGTAGAAAAAAAATATAATAAAATTGTTATCTTGATAAAAATTACCTGGGTTATTTTGTATATAAGTAGAAGGTTTTTATATTTAAAAATATATAATTGCAACTAAAATCTTTTCCTGGAAAATGTTGATTTATTGTATATTATTAGATACATTTTATTATAAAAGTAATCACTAAAGCACTGATATGTGGTGCCCTGCGAAATATAATGATTTTATGTAAAAAAATTTAAGTAAAGCTCTAAAATATCGAACATTATTTTAAAAAATTCACAGTAGATATTGTTTGAATCACCCTGTAATATTCCAACGACGTTATGGTATTAAAATACGAAATTAAAAGCAAAATATTTTTATTGTGTTGTCTGAATCGCATCCTCGATGTTTATATAATATTCTAAACATTTATAATAAAAAAGTAATATCCATATTGTGTGGGGAAGTGGCGTCTGAATCACCCTGTGTATAGCGTGAAGGTTTTATGATAAGAAAAGTGTAATACATATAAAATTCAAAATGTTAATTGTGTTGTTCGAATCATCCTGTATATGATAAAGCTTTTATTAAAAAAAAAAACAAACTATTGTCCTAAGAAGTGTTATCTGTATGACCCTCTATTTATGTTTTACTTTTATGATAGAAAAATACAATATTCTCCTGGCAAATGTCTGAGACATGTATAGTGTGTATATGATTGGAAAACGTTTTTGATGAGTTGTTTATGATGTACTTCTTATTTTTCGCTACTCTCAATAGTTATTTATCTTCAAACTACCACAGGGTGTTTTATATAAAAGAAATTAAAAAAAAAACAAAATATTAAAGGGTATTTAAAAGAATATGTTCATGGTAGATATTGTTTGAATCATTCTGTATATTATTCCAGCGACTTTATGATATTAAAATACGAAATAAACCAAAATATTTATATAAGTATTGTCACCCCGTATATAATGCAGGTTTTGTGATAAAACATTTAAAATAAAATCGACAAATGTTCGAATCACACAATAAGAAAGATTTTATGATAAAGTAAAACTACATAATATTGTCCTTTTTTCCATTTTCTCATACTACTACTCCCCCCCCCCGAACCGCTTTCGCATTACTTCAGGAAGGTGCGGGCGTCCCTTAACGCCTCAGCTGGGGTACGACCACGCGGCCGATCGGCCGTATTTCACTGTGACCTCGAGAACTAGCGCATATTCGCACTGCTCCACCGAGCTCCCTACCTAATATTGTCCTAGGAATAATGAATGAATGATAAAAATAAAAATTTTAACCATATTTTCCCAGCAAATACAGTCTGAGACATATACAGTGTGTATATTATTGGAAAATGTTTTTGATAAGTTGTTTGTGCTACTCTTAGTACTTAATTAACTTTAATTAGACCGCCACGTTATACAGGGTGTTTTAAGGAGCAATCACCGCAAAATTATTTATTGTTGAAAAATAAATATCCTTTCATTAAAGGTTGTCTAGAAGCATTCGACCTGTTTGATCATTAATGCTTGAAGTAAATCAGGTTTATGACGTCATCAACACAAACAAGGTAGTTTAATTTTCTAGCTTATTCAGTGTATATAAAATAAACCACATACTTGTACAAAAGATATGTTTCGAAATAGAACATATTGACATTTTTTTGTTACTACCTTACAAACTCCCAATTAAAAGCCCTAATTAGATGACGTCACCATACGAACCTTTCGTATCTGCATCCTGAAATTCACAGCAGTGTTTTTGCGAATTGCAACCTTAAATGAAAATCTTTGAAACGCGCACTAAAAACGAATTTTATGTAGGTAGGTGGTTGGTTCTCAAATTTAAAATGAACATAAAATGCAGCGTATGTCAGCTGAATAGCGAGCCCGGGTCGAGGCCCCACGAGTGGGTGTAATGTCTCATTAGTACGACTAGTTCTTTTTATAGTTTTTTTTGTGCTTTTTGTCACCTAGACACTCAAAGCTCGAGGTTTAATCGATTCGTGGTGGATGCAGATGCAAAAGCGCGCCCTGCATTACTTCTTTGAACGGAACGCAGCTTTGCAATTATGATAGTTTTTCTAGCTTACGCCGTCAGAAATTCATTTTGTGAAACTCGGTTGGCAACATCTCAATCCGATGAAACAGCGCGATTCAGCGCCTCATCTCATTTATTTCTAAGTGTCTTAAGTGTTTTTATTTATTCTTTGTACGTATTGCAGGAATTATTGCGAAAATGTGCTCTTGAGTTCTGCATTCGTCAAATATTGAACACTGGTTGAATCAGTGGGCTACACGCCACGCTTTGTGTGGTAGATGCTCAAAACATAAGAAATAAATTGCATGGAAATGCGAAACCTACATTTAACAAAACAGTCGTCGAGATAATATGGTTTTTTTTATATAACACCCTGTATTTTTGGTTTGATTTATTAGTGGAACGCTGGAATTGTGTAGGTGTGGTAGAAAGTACATTTTAAATGGAGTTATTTTAAAAGAATATCTGTAGCAGCAGAAATACATTTTCACGGTTTTATAAATACAGGGTGTATCAGAAATAGGTACAAATATTTAAGCCAGTAATAGATTGGCTCAAGTAGAATTCAATGGTACTATTCATTTTTCAAATCTCATTATTTTTTTGAAATGAACAATAAAATAAAATTTTGTTTGAGAACTGCTGATGATACATAGAAAATGCATTTAAGCTGTAGAAGGTTATTACCTAATTGTAAAGTAAATCCAAAGTGGCAAACACGTAAAAACTTGTCTGGCTTGTGGTAACAACAACAGACTGAACAGAAATTATTGACCTACCTAATAGTATTGGTTTGTGGCAGGTGATAAGAAACTTTTTGCACTTCTATCTTACTGTCCTTTGCATAACATGTCGTTGAACTCAAATTTTTGTTATTATTCTGCGGTACTCAAACAATTTTGGGTCAAATTTTCAATTATTAGTTTCTCATATCTTAAGGGTCCCATTGCCAAAGAAATGATTTTTCTAGTTTGTATATATTGTAATCTACCATCGGATTTAATATTTGTACCTGTTTCTGATACACCCTGTATAATGGGTGTTTCTAAATTAAGTACTGTAGATTATACAGTAGATATATAATACAAAATTAAAACTTCACTTGATATGTTATAGTTACTGGTCGGAATTATTTTTTAATATTATATATTCTTGATATTTCATAAATCAAGGTCGCGCGCGGAGGTCTAATATTGTACATCTTGTTGTGGCGTAGTTATGGGTTTGTCGTCAGTCGTCTGTCCTCTTAAATACATATACGGTACGGCACTGATTAAATGAAAAATTGGCAGCATTACAAAAATTTCCATACCCTGTATTTTAGACACGGTGAGCACATTATAGTGTACGAGGGCAACCTTTTAAGTTTTTAAAAACGACCACTAGGTGGCGCTGTTGAGATGTGTCATACAATTTTCGTAATTTTTGACATTTGTTATTGTGAAAACAGTGGCAGTTTAGAAATTGACCGAGTAGTTTGTTTACAGTGAGCGTTTAAAAAAGCGATTTTGTGTAAAAATGGAAATTCACGTGAAGGTTTTCGTTGGATATTTTTTACGATTTTAGTAAAGGCCTAACTCAACAAGAATGCATAGAATCGCTTCGTTCAACGTAATGAAGCACCATTAGAAAAGACTGTTTACAATTGGTTTGCAGAATTTCGTAGTGGTCGTGCGTCTGTCAGTGATGAATTTCGTCGACCAAAGTAGGTTGTTATTCATCAAAACATCGATGCTGTGCGCTACATACTTGAAGAAGATCGGTATGTGAGTTACAGTGGGATAGAGGCATCCTTAGGCATATCGAAGACTGCAGTACATTCGATTTTGCATGAACATTTAGTTGTGAAAGAGACCTGCTCCCGATGCATTCCACATAATTTGACCGAAACTCAAAAAAAGGCTCGTGTTAATTGGTGTAAGGAAATGCTCATAAACTTCGACCGAGGAACTGCAAAATCCGTATACAACATCGTAACACGTGATGAAACTTGGATATAATCGTATGAACCGGAAACTAAGCAACAATCCACTGCTTGGGTGTTCCAAGATGAACTAAATCCCACAAAAGTTGTTCGTTCACGAAGCACTTCCAAGAAAATGATCGCTTGTTTCTTCGGTTGTATTGGACATGTCGTAACCATTACTTTAGATTATTGAAGAACAGTTAACGCTGAATGGTATACATTAATTTGTTTGCCAGAAGTCATCGACGAAATCAGGAAAAAACCGAAAACATGTGATCATTCTTCATCATGACAATGCCAGCTCTCACACAGCACGTCAAACAATTGATTATTTGAAGGAGAAAAACATCTAATTAATGTCTCATTGTCCACATTCGCTTGATTTATCGCCTAACGACTTCTTTGCGTTCCCGAATGTCAAACAAAAAATGCGTAGACAGCGATTTTCATCACCTCAAGAAGCTGTTAAAGCCTTCAAAGACCATGTTTTTGATATACCAATTCAGAATGGGAAAAATGTTTCGAGAATTGATTTGAACGCATGCAAAATTGTATAAATCTTTAAATCCAAAGGCGAATATTTTGAAAAGCAATAAAACAGTTTGTGCCAAAAAAATTTTTCTTTCCTAGTTTTTGTAAAAACTTAAAGGTTGTCCCCGTATTAGGCAAAAATCTTCGTTTGGCGTGATATAATGTACTGTATTATTCACTACACTAACTTTGGGAGCACCCTGTATATGCTATGTAGTACATTGTAAGTTTGATTTTACTTGTAACACCAAATATTTTGATTATTAGTACAGATAGCAAAAAATAGTTAACACTCAGCCTAAGCTTGTAAGGTGTTTCCAAATGAACAAAAGAGTTATGAGTTATGCGCGAAATTATTCAAATAAATTATAATAAAAACAAGTATATTAGTCTGTGGCTCAATATATACCACAGTGTTGTAGTTTTCAATTAAACACAACTTGTTATTTATAAAGTATTTTATTTTAACAATTTTAATGTTGCGAGTCGAAACTGACTTGCTTTGAAGAGTGAAAAATTTCAACTAACTGCTGGTCACCACACATTTGTGACCAGTAAAGGTGGCATCTACCCTGATCATATTACAAAGAGAATGCCGTCCTTATTTTTAGGAAACCCAGCGGCTGCACTCATGTGGTTACAATAAATTATGCCAATAATTTACGTAAAGTAAAATAAGTGAACGCAACATACCGCCCCCGTTGAAAGGTAGGCTTTCAACAATTAAACACCTTAAATTACTTACATTCTACCACAGTTAACAAGTTATTACACGTTACAAGAACACAATATAAATGCATGATTATGAAAACTAAATTACCAACAGAAAGAAGCAAAACAAAATGAAACACTGATATAACACTTTCAGTTTAAATCGTCATTGTCGATTGGCAGCAAACAAAGTTTTGTTGTTGCCCGTTTCACAACATCATTTTTGGTTTTAACTGTTGCCGCCCGAATAACACCATCCCGTCCTGGGTGAACTTCAACTATTCTTCCTAATAACCACTGTAATGGTGGCAGTTGGTCATCCTTCAGGATCACCATAGTGTTGGGTCCTAAATTGCAGTTTGAATAATGCTGCCACTTTTTCCTTGTTTGTAATTGGCCGAGATACTCTGATGACCACCGTTTCCAAAAGTGTTGCAGTAATTGCTGGACACGTTGCCAGCGAGATAATCGGTTCATCTTTATTTGAGTTATGTCTGGTTCTATAGGAGCAACCAGTGAGTCTCCAATAAGGAAGTGGCTTGGGGTAAGGATAGTAAGGTCATCCGGGGTGTCGGATAATGGAGTTAAAGGTCGGGAATTTAAGCAGGCTTCAATTTGCGTTAATAATGTGTACATTTCGTCATAAGTAAGTGAAGCCACTCCGATTATTCGTTTCAAATGGTGTTTAACCGACCTAATACCAGCCTCCCACAATCCTCCGAAATGAGGTGATCTGGGTGGTATAAAATGCCAAGTTATATTGTCATTGGCTAACGATTCAATTACCCCGGTATTAAAGGTTTGATTTGAAAATAATTTCTTAAGTTCTAGGTTTAATTCGCGGTTCGCGCCTGTGAAGGTCGTAGCATTATCCGAATAGATGTGTGACAGTTTACCTCTTCGTGACATAAATCGCTTAAGAGCATTCAAGAATGCTTCGGATGTCAGATCGCAAACCAACTCCAAATGAATGGCCTTTGTTGCAAAGCAAAAAAATAAAGCAATGTATGATTTTATGACCTTTCTGCTTCTACCATGACCTTCCTTTATATAAATGGGTCCAGCATAATCAACACCAGAGTGAATGAATGGACGAGCTGGCTTTACCCTATGTTTGGGTAGATCACCCATAATTTGATTTATACTACTAGGTTTTGCCCTATAACATTTTATGCACTTGTGCAAAATTTGACGTACTACACTTCGTCCTGATAATGGCCAATATTTTTGTCGCAAAATCGCCAACGTTGCTTGGGGCCCCGCATGCAATTGCTTCACATGCGTATGAGTGATAATTAAATACGTCACATGATGTTTTTGAGGTAATAATATTGGATGAGTTTGATTATAATTCAAACACGCATTTTTCAAACGCCCCCCCACTCTCAAAATACCATCATTATCTAGGAACGGATTTAATGAGATTAATTTGCTGGATTTGGTAACCTGATTATGTTTTT
>JABXWE010000567.1:0-11837 GCA_014611495.1 Limonius californicus | reverse complement strand
TTACTAGGCAGAATACCTCGCTGGTTTGCCATTGCCTTGCGAGGGAGAACGGCCGTTAAAAATCCGATGTTCCGGTGCCGGGAATTGAACCCAGGACCTTCAGCGTAGAAGTCTAACGCGCTAACCTCTAGCCCACGGCCGCCTCTCAGCGCTAACCCCAATTAATCCTTTTACACAACTGTATATACACTACTTTACACACTACTGTATATACTCTGAATTAATTTTCTGAGAGTTACTGGAACGTTTTGTTCAGATAGAACATTCAATACATCATTTAACTGAATTCTGTCAAATGCCTTACAGAGGTCTACGAAACATATGAATGCAGGCGTATTGTACTCGATTGATTTTTCGCACAATTGGCGCATTATAAATAGGGCGTCAGTAGTGGACCTGTTTATACGAAAGCCGCACTGTTGCTCGTTGATATTCACATGCTGGTTTAATTTTTGCAGAAGAATTTTTGTCACTAGTTTTAGAACTGAACTGAGAAGGGTTATTCCACGATAGTTTTCAGGCATCTTCTTATCACCCTTTTTAAAGAGAGGTATGGTAATACTGGACTTCCATTCTTTGGGTATGATCAAAAATTTTTTGAGTGAGTAACCTTAGTTCCCTTGCTAGCTTTTTTCCTCCATATTTTAGTTGTTCGTTGTTTATCTCATCTAATCCTGGAGCTTTCCGATTTTTAATAGATTTCAGTGCTTTTATGACATCATCTTCCGTTATTTGAATTTCTCCGGCTGCTTGTTGATTTATTAAAATCTAAAAGACTGAAATCGGGAGACCTTGCTGGACAAGTAATAGGTCCTCGACCTATCCATCATAATGGAAAAAAAAATTATATAGGTAATTTCTTGCTTGACGACTGAGGTAGGCGGATCACATATGATATCGTTGCATTAAAGGCACATTTTCTAACAAGTTTGGCAGCGTTTCTTCCACACAATTAACATAAGTTCGCTCATTCAAGCACGGAGGTAGAATAAGGAGTCCAATTCAGAAATCGCCAATAAAACTATACCAGGCGTTAATCAAAAATCTTTTCAAGTGAGAGAGAATTCACTCTAATAGTGTGGGGATTTTCATCTAACCAAACATATTATGCATGTCTATGTACTCTTCTTTCGTAAATCGATAAGCAACATTAACTTTTAATAATGAATTCCAAAACAATCCTAATTGCTAGTATTAATCTAATGCTATTCTAAAAGATGTCAATTTATTATGAAACTTTCTTTGTCTATAACTTTCTTGAGGAGCATTCCTGAACAAATGTTTATATGTATTTTTTCTTATTTTGAACAGGAAAATATGTCACTAAACGAGTGACAGCACTGCATGTTACACCCTGTATATATAGTTATCTAGACGAAAATGTTTATATTTCATAAACCATTGTTTAACACACGTGGAGCAGTTACTTTTATGTAACTTTGCGATTTAATGCAAGCAGTTCATATTACTTCAGGTTGAATTGGTGGCGTTAGTAAAGCTAATGCAGAAACAATGATTGAAAAGGTTACATGTATAATTACAAACTTAAATCCCATATTTTAATACCAACTACGGCAAGTAACCTTGAGTGATGCCCTTCACAGCCCCCCGCCGTTTAGTAAACAAACTATAAGTTTCTTTGTTTAACTCGCTGCTTCTAACATAATTATTTTCTTTCCTCACACCATCGCACGTAACTTGCCGTACGTTCTTTAGACCCAGTGGTAGTTAACCAATACGAATTTGGCCGATACCTAGCCAACAAGATAAGTTGTATTGACAGACACAACAACGCTGTCGGGTAGATTATCCTAGAGGTTAGTTTATCCCGCCTGACAACTTTCAAAACCTTTTATCGGTACATTGAAAGACCGGCGCTAAGAAGTAGTTACGCAAAATCCTTTATTATAGGCAACTAATAATTTTACCTTTTTCAAATTACGATGGACGTTTAAACATTTGCTAAAATTTGAAGAGGAATATCTTACGGAGCTTAGAGAAACATTTGTATTCTGTATAAGGAGTTTATGATTGTCTAAACTCTTTACGGTGTGTTCTTCTAGCAAACTTCAGAAAGAATGTATTGAACTGCCCATCTGGATGCTGAACGTACACTAGGATTCCACTATGCAGCATACGTTTTCTATACCAACTAATTTTTTACAATCTTTTATAAAATATAAATGTATGTACGCAATTCCCTAGAACTACTTAGATCAAGATATAATTTAGATTTTTATTTATTTTTACTATAAATATCGAATAACAATAACTACAGAGAGACAAAAGCAAAGGATGCACAGTGGCAGAAAGTGGGCATTGTAATCTATATTTTACGCAAAGTTTACTTCCCAGATAAATGATTTGTGGCAACAATGTCACTTTAAGCCGATTAGATAGGATTACGTTGTAAGGGATTGCCTTGTACGAAAAATGTTCGCCTTATCAACTGAAACAGGCTGTACTTGTTACTGAACCAGGTCATTGTACTGAATCTTCAAAATCGTGTGGTCTCAGTTGCCACGTCTATACAATTTGTGGTGTTTAATATACACTGTGTCTATAAAGTAACCCCCCCCCCAACTAATTTTTGAACGACTTGATATTTTACCACAAAATTTGGTGTGCTTTAATGGGAAATTAAATATTATTTTTTAGCCCATGATTAAATTTTCTATCATTTAAAATGGCGGCTGGGCGCCATTTTGAATTTTTATTTTAAATAGAAAGGGGGAAATTCCTGCCTTACATTTTCATAAGTTTCTGGAGTGATATTTCTGCAAACTTCTGTCCAGTTCTTCAATTGTTTCTGGACGGGTTCTGTACACTTTTGATTTCAGATATCCCCATAGAAAAAAATCTAAGGGGGTTAAATCTGGGGACTGAGCCGGCCATTCCGCAGGCCCCCGCCTACCAATCCATCTTCCAGGAAAATGTCCGTTGAGGAAGTCAGAAACAGGCATTTTTAGACGAAATAATGAACTAAATTTACAATAACGTAGATATTTTTAAGTGAAAATGCCAAACGAATTTACACTTGACAGTTGTAGTTAAGATTAGCTTATAAATGACAACAAACAGCAAAAAAACAAATGAAAAAGTGGACTACCTACTTGATAAAAAAATCCAGAAACAATTGAAGAACTGGAGCAACGCATTACAGAAGTTTGCAGAAATATCACTCCAGAAACTTATGAAAATGTAAGGCAGGAATTTCATAACCGACTTTTTATGTGCCAAGAAGTGAATGGTGAACATTTTGAACACTTAAGTTAATTCTTTTTGCTGTAATTCTTAGTTTTTTTAAATAGACTTCTTTATCTTCAAACATTTGTAATTTTGTGCTGGCTGAATATTTTTCTTTGAAACTCTAGGATCAGACGCAGAATTAAAAGACCTTTCAAATGAGGTGTCACTCGACCCCCCTTTCTATTTAAAATAAAAATTCAAAATGGCGCCCAGCCGCCATTTTAAATGATAGAAAATTTAATCATGGGCTAAAAAATAATATTTAATTTCCCATTAAAGCACACCAAATTTTGTGGTAAAATATCAAGTCGTTCAAAAATTAGTTGGGGGGGGGGGTTACTTTATAGACACAGTGTAGTTCTAAAAGTTTGGTGTGAAATGTGGTTAGGAAATTTGATCCAAATTTCGTAGGTCAAATTTTTCTCGTTTGGATACAATTATTATTATGATTGCAACGGCAGCAATCTGAAGGGAAGTATAACTATATTTATAGTTAATCTCTTATTAACCTCTCTAAGTAAGTTATTACTCCGGTGTACTATGAGGCCGATTACCATTTCTCTACCTAAAGGCCTTTTTTCTAGGAGAGTTGTCCTCGTAGCAGTACCTCTTATATTTATTTTACTATATATCTAATATAGCCAATAATTTTATAATGCCTGTGTGGTTTATAGTGACTTCTGCATTTAACTTATCTATTTGGATGATTTTTATGGTCAAAAACTGGCTCTCTAGAGATTTTGATCGGTAGACACTATTAATCACGTGTTAAGAGAAAACAAACGCCAAGATACAGGGCACGCCGCTTAATGTAATCGCATCGGGACTGATTGTTAACAATAAATGGAGAAATCATCCTACCCTTGCAACAAAATGTCCTTTTTTTCGTTTCTTCGCAAGTTTTACCGCTTTCTGGCGCGTCAATGGGACATCCACACGTGCATCATGTTCATGGACATTAGTGAACCAGAGTTTCAGTGTAGATTCCACTTGATCGTCGTTCTCAGTGTTATTTATTTTAGTGTTTAACTAAATTTTTCTTTGCAGTTACTATTACATCTCGTTTTTACCTTAGCCGTTGCAAAATGTTAAAACAAAACTGAGTTAGCTGCTGCCAACCAGTCTCCAGGCTCTTAACTTACGAGAGTGACAGAGAGAGAGAGAGAGATTTGGGTACCACTCAAGCTTCAGAATGCAAACAAAAAATGCATGCCAACATCGATATGGCTCGTGAACGAAACCAATCCTAAGAAAAATTGACAACATAAAACGAATTAATAATTACTACAAACGATGTTTTACATATGTCTTCGTATACGTCCGGTGCGTTTTTCGCCAAAGTGACAACAATACCCGATTGATAGCATTACCCGTGATTCGAATAAACGGCGTGCAATGTATCAGCATAAAAATCCTACCTATAAAATCTGACCTTGCATTTCATTCTTCCTCTTATGAACCATAATAAACCTACACAATAGAAATAACCAATAAGCATCACGTATTAACGGACTATGTCGTTTTACGTTCCTACCATGGATTTCTTTAAAATAAAGTATAGATATTGTAAATTGTAATTTTGAAATCGAACAACAACTACACTAATATTGTTAAAGGAATTCCTATAGTACGTAAATGATTTTCTAATGATGTAGAAAAGTTTTTCTTTTTTTTATTAAAAAATAGCCATCCCTATTGTTAAGATAAATTTCAAAGGCAGCACGATGTCAAGATTTTATGAGCACCTTGTACTGTTCAATATTCTAAAACAGACTGATTTGCTCTATGCGCAGATGGACCGTTAAGTGACCACTTTTCTATTTCTATTTAATATTTCTTGAATTTCTGCAAAACTTTTACCCTTCGTTTCGGGTAAAGCGATCAAAACAAACACAGATCCTAATAACAAAATTCCTGCATACATCCAGAACATTGTATGCATACCCCATGCGTCGGAAATGGGTTGGAAAAATTTTACCACGAGAAAAACCGCCAAGCTACTATAAAAAGTAAACAACGATATAGCAATGCCTTTAGCATTAGTGGCAAATAGTTCTCCTAATAGAATGTTCGGTAGTGAATAAACTCCGATGGGAAGCATAATTAAAAATAGCACTAAGCCCGTAAGTGGCAACCACGACAGATGGTCTACATTTATTTTCAGTTCATCTTGAAGATAGAAATATACTCCTTCCCCAATCAAGGCCAAAGCACATCCAAGTGCGGATACGATCATGAGGGGTTTACGTCCTACTTTGTCTACCAGCACAGCGGACAGTAGAGCTAAAATTGCAAAAATAATCAACACAAAATTATAAAAGAAATTTTAAGTAGAAGTACCTGCAGGTAACTGTATCACACCACATATGATACTTGAAACTTCAGGAGAAATGTTACTGCCGCTTAATTTAATAATAGGTTGTATGTAAATTTCAATAGCATTCTTTCCGCTAAATTGTTGAATAGTTACCATTCCTGAAAAAAGTAAAAGTTAAACTCTTGTAAATAATTACTTCTATGACAAGTCGTTTTACTATGAATTAAAACTAGTTAAATAGTACTAAAACCATATAATATAACGATTTCTGTTGAAAAATATGTGGACTGAACTATTTATATGTGGAATATATTTCAGATCTGTGCAATTATTTTTTTATATCTGATATTAATTTATATGTCAAATTTATGTCTCATATCTGAACACGGATCCATATATTTTAAATTTTACATGATATTTAAGTACACATGTATAGAGTATTACATGATTAAAATTTCATGACTGGAAAACTCTATAGCCCTCAAATTCAATAATGAATCGGAGCTCCTGGTAAGTGAATGCACTCTTCTACTCTGCGAAACAGTCTTCGAATGAGGTGATCGATATTTTCCTACGGTATGGTGTACTAAGCAATTTGAGCCACATATCTGTGACTCTGTAGATCCATCGTGAGAACAGGTAATTGACCCAACTGTCTGCCAGTAATACCCCCTCCATTTTCGATTGACGAAAGACCAGTGACCTTGCTGACCACGAAAGAACGGTAACGTCAAATTCATGAAGGAACTTTGTAGTTACAGCTCCGGTGTGGGGGGCGGCATTATCATGCTGGAAAATAACGATTTCTAGTTCTTGGAGATAGGGCAAAGTAACAGTTTCCAAGAAATCGGGAATGTATTCCTGAGTATTCATGTTTCCTTCCAGTAATACGGTAGAGTACCTACTTCCATATGCTCTCCCAAACAATAAGTCCTCGGATATGCGCTGTTTTTCGTTCCATACGATATTGAACTTCACGCTTTTCTACATGTCTTCAGCGGACCCTTCCACGTCCATCATAGGCCCACAAACAAAAGCGAAATCCGATCCCATTGCTTGTCCCATTGGGTACTTGCCTAGCATCACTGAGCCTTGCTTCTGTGAGCCTTTGGTTCAATTGCAAATTGAAACACGGTTGATAGCATTGAAGGATAAAAGACTATATTCTGTGGTAGATTGATCTAATATGGAGTTGTTATCCTGTAGCAGCTATGAATTAATTAGTACTTCACCAGGAGGTACTAAACCGGTCCCTAAGAGTATTTCGGCGTTCTTCACGGTCGTTAGATCTGGAAATAGTTTCGGTACCTCTACAACGTTGTCTCTGCTCTTCTGTCCAAGTTTTACAACATTACATTACGGTAGATGCGTTTCTGCCAACCTTATTAGCAATTTCTCGAAGAGGGATTTCAGTTTCGCACATCTACTTCGTAGAAGATTTCCATCTGCACGTAAAGGAGAGCATCGAAAACTATTGTTTTAAATACAATAAAACCGACACTATACTTAAATCTTTAAAATCAAGAACCATAACACAAAGTGATCTTTATATTTAAAAACTCTCTATATACACTAGATTCCTTTTCCAATCACCACGAAATTTTAATCATGTAATACTCTATATGTATCCATATTATTCCCTAAAATTAATTGCATTTTCAATGTCATGCAGTATATTAACCATTATTGCACTATTCACGCAAGGTTAAATCTATGACTTATATAACTTTTTTGTAACTCTTCACGTTTCAAAATGTTGACATTCTTTTGCAAATAGGTCTCGAAAGTGGCGAAGTCATTACTGGTGAGACCTTATTTGCAACTTTCTTGTGGGACTTATAAATATAATTACTGGTAAAACTCCAGCAACGATGTAAACTGTATGATTTTTTAAAGTAGGTGGTTGTGAAAAGCAGATTTACCCTCTTTGGGGAACCAGCCAGACTATTATATTAAGATATTATATACCTGTACTGAAGAAATATGCGGCGTAATACATGATACACGTATGAACTACGGGAGAGGAAGTAGAATGATAAAGCAACTTCAGAAAATGTATAAAATATAACATTCGCGTATTCGATATTATACTTAAACGTACAAAGTGATTTTTTAAAAAGTCAATTGCAGTAGCCTAGGGATTGTCCCGTCTATATTAAGCTTTAGAGTCTGACAATATGAAAATTGTAACAGAAAGAAAGAAATCTTGATGAAAAACCTGTAATTTACTTACCTTAATAAATTACAAATCAGTTGCAACTAAATACTTGTTCATTTTCACATTTTGTTGGGCCAAAATTTTTAACTACCTGAACTATCACACAGTTTGACATACAGGTAAATGTCATTCAGAGCTCATTACAGCTGACTGCAGACGGAATAGCTTTTTTTCTAGGCTTGCTGCAATTGACTTTTTAAAAAATCACTCTGTATGTAAATCATAATAAGTTTCTATAAAAGCCTTAGTAGTTAAACGCGTTTAACGCAATCAATAGTAGGTGTCAAATTTATCTTATTGGCATGCAAAGTCAATAAAACAGAGAGTTTACATTAATTTTTGCATACCAGGACCTTTAAACATTTTATACAAGTACGTCTCCTAAAAAGTAAGCGAGTTGAAGAAGCTACTTACATTTTGTTGGATATATTTACCATTTTTGAAACTCCCTGTATTCTGCAAAGTGATTACGGACAAGAATTATTGATTAGAGTTATCGACTTCAATCTGGAAATAAATGGAAAATGTCCACGGGAAACTCTGGCACAGTCAAAGCTAACGTTCAGGAGAACGTGCAAACCAGAAAATAGAGAATATGTTAACTGCTTGTGTACAAATCCATCAAACACACCATTGGGGTAAAGGATTACTATTTGTTCAGGGTATGAAGAACAAATTATATCACGAAGGAATAAAATCTAGTCCATACGAAGGTACGTTTTGTTTACTGATTACAGTAGGCTTCAAAAATCCGCGGCTACTAAAGAAGATATAAATTTGGAGCAGAAGAAAAACTTGAGAAATCTACAAATTATAATATGGATAAGAAATGAACTGATATTGGAGATTTTACAGTAATTGTAGAAGAAATTGATATCGCAATGGAAAATAATTTGAATAATAGGAACAAAGAAGCATAAAGCAGTAAAGTCATTCGAGGATAAAAAGCGCAAATATTCAAAAAACGTAAAATAGCGAAAGAGAATCTTAAACAACAATCTGTCAAAAAGAAGATTGCAAAAAAGTTTCCTCCGGGAAATGGTGACCGAGCTATAGGCGCCTCAAGTAACTGTTTAGCTGTTATGTATTAAAAATAAAGAGCTTTTTCAATTAGGCATGGAACAAGAAAGACTGGTTCATATATATATACAAGACAATTCCGGATATAGTTTGCTAGGGTTTATTAAAAGGTTGTAGTGGTAGATCCCAAGAATTTCACCGTGTCAGTAAATTCCTCACACCTGCGGAAATCGTTACTATAGCAACCAGATTTTCCCAGCAGTACGAACAATGGAATTAGCTTTCTCCAAGATGATGTCACATCCGCTGGGTATGCAAGAGGGGTTTAGAAGCGCATCCTAACAATACCAAGACTATCACTTTTACACCGCCACTACTACGAAGAGGTCGATGGTATTTAAGTTGTTCATATTTTGTTATTATTTTTATTGGTGTTACCGTAGTTTCATTTGTTATTGATTAAATAGCAATAGGTAGATCCACTATTACTTACGGACATCGAAGATGAAAAAATAGAAATGCAATATAAAAACGTCTGAACTGCTATAAACCAAGCAGCGAAAGAAGCACTAGGCGAACGATCAAGAAGAAAACTATCAAATTAACTGTGATGATGATGAAGATATTAAAGATGCACTTAACTTGAAGAAAAAAGAATATAACGACTGATTAACGAATCAGACAGTAGAACTGTGGCAAGAATACAAAAATAGAAATAGAGAAGTGAAACGCAAAATAAAGCTTGAGAAGAATATTACATGGGAGAAAAAGTGTTATGAAATTGATAGCTCAATGGACGGTGCGCGATCTACCGTAGTATTTTTTTCGTATAAAAAGTACCCTAGTTGCCGACCAGACCTTATTTAATTAAAGCTTTGCAGACGATCATCATTGCTGAAAATGCATACGATCTAGAGTTCATGCTTCAAAGATTAAATAAGACGAATGACGATTGGGGTTTAAAAACAATTTAACCAAAACAGAATATCTAGCAGTTAACCCTATGGCAAGATTTCCTATATTCATCGGGGATACTACAATCAAATAAGTAACCAATTTCAAATATCTAGGAGTGATGATAACATCGGACGGTATAAGCTTCCCAGAAATAAAAACTCGAATTGAACAAATTAAAAAAGTCATTGGGTGCCTCAATTTAATATGGTAGGATAAACATATATCTCTCAAAACAAAGAAACATATAGGTACATCACTTCTAGAATCGGTGCTAACATACTGCTCAGAAGTATGGACGCTAAATGCCGAAACTAAATGAAAATTAAATACCATTCAAATGGATTACTTAAGACGAAGCACAGGTATTTCTAAACTGGAACATATCAGAAACGAATACATAAGTGGAATCATGTATGCTGATATAACAGTTCTGGATAGAATCGAAAAGAGACGCCTTAAATGGTTTGAACACCTTCTCCGTATGGAAGGCAACAGATTGCCTAGAAGAATTTTTGAATGGGCACCACTTAGACGGCAAGAAGAGGTATACTCCGTAGATCATGCAATGAGGGTATGCGGAGAGCTATGAAAGTCCGGGGAATGACACAAGAAGATGCACAAGACAAAGGTATTTGGCGTCTAGGAACGACAAAGCGACATTTGGCTGTATAATACCGCTATATAATTATATATATATATATATATATATATATAAATTTGATAAATAGCTACAAATTTACCGCAGTCTCTAATAATATTAGAAATAAAACAGAACCTCCGAAAATTATGCATAATTACTTATTTATCATATCGACTATAAGATTTTTTTACGTTTAGACGAAAAGTAGCTTCAGATTAATTTCTACGATGTAGTGTCCTCGTGTATAAAACCAACTTCGGGGTATCAATAAGAACAAGATAAGTACCATATCTTACCAAGCATTATAATGAGCGGCTTTCGATACTCTTGCTTTGAAAAGAACTGCCATATGGAACACTTGTTTTTCATGTCACGTTGGACGGTTTCTTCAATCTCATTTAACCGCTCATTGATTGTTTTGACATCAGTAGTATTACTTGATAATTTGATCAAATTAATTCGAGCTTCATCATTTTTACCAGTTTTGATTAGAAAGTACGGGGTTTCTGGCATAAAGTAGAATGTTGCCATAAACACTAAAGGTATTACACCACAGCTCAGTGCTAAAGCTTTGTAGGATACGAAAGGTCCAACGCTTAGTACATACAAACTCCCTGTTAACTTTAGGAAGGTGTACGCTGTTCCCAGTTTTCCCCTAATATCCTTCTCGGCTATTTCTCCAATGTACATTGAAGCTACCTGAAATCGATAATAATGTTATTTAAAAAAAAAAGTATAATTCAGTGAAATACATACTGTGAGAGTAATTGCAATTCCAATTCCTGCCACCGCACGCGCAATCATCAGAGTCAGGAAGGATTTTGCAAATGTAATTGCAATCCATGGAAAAAATAGTGGTATACCAGCAAACAGAAGAGATCCGCGGCGTCCAAGCCTCTCAACAAATACTCCTGATACGATGCTGCCTGGAACCGCTGCAGTTAAAGTAGTAATTGATGCCACCCAGGAAGCTTCTTTCTAGAATAAAATTAAAATTAAAGCAGAAACCCGCATTCGATTAACGAATATTGGGAAAGTTACTTCTAAAAAGTAGCTACACTACAAGCAAGCTTGTAAAATTTACAACTAAGTTACTCTACAAGCTACCCAAGGTTCGTTGAGTATACAGGTTCGTTGAGTATACACTACGTAAGGTTGCCTACTACCGTATCTTCCAATGGTGACAAATTCTTTCCCCTCTCTGAAGCCCTAGTCCTGACTTAGTGACGTCATTCGTGTAATACTTCCCGGTGTTTCTGTGCTTAAGGTGTTTTGATCTGTGACGAGCTGTGTTGTGCAAGTTTAATATAATTAATTATATTTAAAGAAATTTATTAAAACATAGGAGTTAAACCTGAAGTGTTTTATAAAAGTTCATCAAGGTGAGTTATTGTTTTAATTGTAATGTAATTCTCATTAGTGTTCCCATGAATGGG
>JABXWE010000566.1:0-13867 GCA_014611495.1 Limonius californicus | reverse complement strand
AAAAAAAAACATTATTTTTACAACGAATCCCGATAAGAAAGGCAAACTAAGTAACTACTTCTTACCACTTATTTTATACAACGCGGTCCTAAAATGTCCTCCTCCCCCCCCCCCTACTAACTTTTGAACAAATTGATATTTCTTCACAAAATTTTGTGTGCTTTAATGGGAGGCTAAATACTACTTTTTTGCCCATATTAGGGGTCGAGTGACACCTCATTTGATGGATCTGTTTGAGTAGAGTGTAATTGTAATGTTTGGGAAAACTTTTCAGATTCAGAAGCAAATGACAGTCTTCCAAATTATCTGTTTCTGATATTAAGCAAATCGTTAAAAAATGTGAGGAGGGGAAAAAACAAAAGTAAAGCAATTGAAACAATTACTCTTTCTGTTCTGTCACTTTAATTCAGTTATTGTGTTTGCTCACGTTTAATTATTGAGTGTTAAAACCGGTGATACTAACAATAATGATGGCGAATGTTCGAACTTTGTAGGAAAAAACTGAAACAGTTTTTATTTTTGATGAAGCCAATCGAAACTTTCACGAAGCCGCAAGAATATTTAATGAACGTTTTCCAGACCGTCCTAGTTCAAAGACGTATTTAAGAGAACTTGTTCAAAAATTTATTAACACCGGAACTGTACAAAACAGGAAAAAGCCTGGACGACCCGCAATTTCAAATGACAAACAAATTCAGATAGTCGGTGACGTTGTAGTAGATTCTCAGCAATCAACTTCACATGTAGCTACGGTATGTGACGTATCGGCGACCACTGTCAAAAAGGTTTTAAAACGGCATAAGTTCCATCCATACAAAATGAAGATTTTACACCAGTTGATTGAAGATGATCTGGATAGGCGCATGGAATTTTGTGAGGGCATGACCTAAACCATTGTAAGAAACACATCCTATCTTCTCAATATTTGTTTTAGTGAAGAATGCACATTTTTTTTAAATGGGTTTGTTAACAGACAATATGTAAGATATTGGTGCGATGAAAATCCTCATGTTATCCAGGAAGGTCACACCCAATTTCAGTAAAAATTGAATGTGTGGATTGGAATACTTGGCGACCATATTGTAGGTCCCTTAATTATCGACGTATACATTACTGAAAAATTGTACTTGAACATGCTGGAAAACTGCATCCATCCGTTAATAGTTGAGATTGCTGAAAATAATCCAAACGAATTTGACATGGATATCATATTCCACCAAGACACTCCTCCGCATTTTAGCAGACAAGTTCGCAATTATCTCGATGCAACGTATCCTGGACGATGGATTGTTCATCGTCGTCCAACAGAATCGCCTCCGCGATCCCCTGACCTGACCCGTTGGACTTTTTTATGGGGGATATCTTAAATCGAAAGTTTTTCGAACAGAACCTGATTCTCTTTTGGATTTACGACGTAAAATAACAGAGGCTTGTGCAAATATTGGAGTTGAAACTTTCCAGAAAGTACGGGAAGAGATATTAAATAGGTTTTTCTATTGCCAAGAAGTTCAAGGAGCACACTTTGAACATTTATTAAAATAGTATTACTATTCAATTTTTGTTGTATAAAATAAGTTTTGTTGCGTTTTAGAATCTTCTTGTTCTTCTTCATTCTTCAATGGTGACCATTTCAAAAGCATACCTTTTTTGCTTTAATTCTTAGTTTTCTTCATAAACTTGTTATGTATTTTCAATCATGCATCATTTTTTTCTGGATGAATTTCTTTTTATGATACTCAAACATCAGACCCAGAATTAGCTTTCAAATGAGGTGTCACTCGACCCCCATTTTTACCTAAAAAAATAGTTCAAGATGGCGCCTAGCCGCCATTTTGAAAGTTATAAAATTTAAATATGGGCTAAAAAGTAGTATTTAGCTTCCCATTAAATCAAACAAATTTTTTGTAGAAACATCAAGTCGTTCAAAAGTTACTGGGGAGGGGGGGGGGCAGGATACATTTCCAAACATTTACTTCTTCTAAGCAAGCAAGCAGAACAACATAATTTCTTTGTTATAATCTTCTTGTAACTGTATTGGTTGTCTCTGCCACGCATTGTCTCAAATCTTCTTCTTCTCTTCTAGTCTCTCTCTATCCAAATACGGATATAGACCCCCTTTCTACTTCGCCATTCTTTTCTATTCTTTGCTCATTCTTGCCACTTAGCTCCGGCTTAGTTCACCCACCTCATCATTGGTCTGCTCATACCTCTTCTTCTTCGCCATGGCCTCCAATTAAAAAGTTTCTTACTCCAGTTGTCTGACATTTTGGACCCATATCCCCAGCCCATTCTCATTTTTGTCTTGCTATTATTCTTTGTACACCTTCCACCTTCTTCCTTTTAGCCATTCGTTTGTTTTTCTGTGTGGAAGAGTTACCCCCATGTTCTTTTGCGCCATGCTATTTTATTTATGACTGCTTTTGCAATCAGTAAATTATATGGTATTAAAATAAGCAAATATTTGGATTCCGAGCAATTATAGAACGATATTTTAAAAATAGATTCCATTCCATAGAGTCCATTTTACGACTAAGGAAATAAACACTTTTAAGTGACGTATCGTTGCAAGAGCCTCGCTAGTTGTGGTAAAAACTGGTTAAGGCAAAGAGGAATTCGACCGTCTTTCACAAATTTATCAAATCCGGCAAAAATATATCTTCTTCATTTATGTTTAATATTTGCATAATTTTCTGAAGCTTTCCAATCTTCTCACAGCTGTCATTCTGTTGATTTTTTAAATTTAAGTTTAAGTTTCTCTAGCAACACTATCCAGTTCGTTTTCACCTAGTATGGTTTATTTAGTAAAATTAATTTTCTTATCTTTTGCCATTGGTTCGGTAAATTCTACTGATAGTGTGAGTTAACGGGGTTAGTGTCAACATAGAAAAAGCAGATTAAAAAGGCAATTGATAATACATTACGAATAGCAAAAAATTTAAAAAATACCGTCCCCGATCGGGAGTCGAAACCGGGTTTATCGCGTGAGAATCTTACACTTCTAACACCAGACAATTTTTACTCATTTTGTCAGATATCATTTTACTTATATGAGTCGCACATCGCGAATTAGGTTCTTTAATTATTTTATAAATTAATTTGAACTAAAAAATGACGTCATAATGACTGCAATCGACAGTTGACACAAACTAATAGGTATGTAATTGCAAAATGCCGCATTTAGCAAGTATCTGGGAAGACAGTATACGCGCAACGTTTCCCGCTTTGTGACTTCCAGGTAGACGAATTTTTGTTTTATTTTACATTTTACGTTAATAGTGCACTAATATGAACTGACGTACAAAATTCGAAACATTTTTCAAATTATTTTAGTAAAGCTGCCGAAGAAAATGATTTAAAAAAAATTTAGCATTACAGAGAACAACGTTCCAAATAATGCACTCCCCTCAAAATTTAAATTTTTAAAAATATCGTTTTGCATAAGAAGTTTCTAAATACATTAATAGCTTTACCAAAACTTTGTTGTACCTAATGAAAAATAAACGAATAATCCGGAGAAAACGTCCTTAAAAGTTTATTGAAGCTTGAGGAGCATACGCTCTATACGTTTCAAAATGTTAATTATTTGTAGCCGTCTTTATTGATATATCTACTGTAGGTCCAAAAATGTTATAATTACTTTAAGTAGACCTCAGTTGAATCGGTTATGATGACCTCACGATGCTCAGTTTGATAAGGAGCAGTCGGCGAGATTTGGTTCCCCATATTCTAGGTTTACATTATAGGGCTACCTGTTTATTTGTAAGGAACACTCAGTTAGCAAGATACAAACCAATACATACCAACTGGATACGAATATCGGTAGCCCTTGAATATCCCATAATTAGTAAGGCAATTAAGACTATACAGTACTATTATTTATAAAGGACAGAAATGTACATATTAAGGGTTAAAAACCTTGAAATACTATCCTTCATATTTTGTAATTACAATATAGTTTTTACCGTAACTGTTTTATTCTTGGCGGTCTGGGCTGCTCCACAAGTTTAAACAACTACTCCCAGTACTACCATGTATTTCTTAAATCCTGCCTAACAGACCGTCATTTCTCTCAACGAGTTATCTCTTCTATAGTATCCCATAAAATTCGGTGTTCCACAGGGCAGCGTCGTATATACACAGCTGACCTGCCAGAATTCGACAAGACAATTATCTTAACCGCTATCATATCCTCTCACGAAAACCCTATAATTGCTTCCAGAAATCTCCAACATCAGTTAAAGCGCATCTCTGAATGGCTCGGTAAATGGCGTAGTAGATTAAATGAATCTAAATCGGTCCAAATATCATTTACCACGCAATATGATATCTGTCTGCTGGTCACATCTGTACTCGTAAAGACAAAAATCAAATACTTGGGACTACACCTAGATCAACAACTCACGTGGCAGAAACACATCATAACCAAACGCCAACAGGTAAATCTTAAACTCCGTAAACTGCACTGGCCTGTCGGAAAAAAGTTCGATCTATCCTTAAGCAACAAACAATTACTTTACAAAACAATGCTGAAGGCTATCTGGACTTACGGACTACAGCTGTGGAGATGCGCCAAGCTAACCCGGATAAAAACCATCCAACAGGTTCAATCTAAAACTCTCCAGGCTCTGGTGAATGCACAGTGGTAAGTTTCCAATCTGACGATACATGAAGACCTCGGAATTCCATTCGTAGCCGACGAAATCCAGAGATATGCAGAGAACTACCACAGGAAGCTCCAAGCATACAATAACGAACTAGTCCAGCTATTATACAACCACCATCTCCCCGCAAGACACCTAAATAAAATATCGCCTCGTGATCTGTTACCAGTGGAAGGAGTACTACAGGACAACCATAAATGGATTGGTTTTCCTATAAAGCCTATTAAATGTAATAACATTTACTTAATACCCCATGTAAAATAGACAGTTAAAAAAACTTTATAAAAATTTAAATAAATGCTTGTTTCGTACGTACCTTCGTTTCCAACAACGTATTAGTGGTTGTAGACCATCTGCTTAAAACCACTTACTCGCCGCTATTTGCTCACCACCAATTGCTCAAACGCCGGTTGCTCGCTGGGACAGATGTTCACCAATACAGTTGCCCGCCATCCGTCTGTTCGTCAGTCAACTTGCTTACAGTACTAAGTGTAACTGGGCCAACGCAGAAAAACTAATTTATATTTTGTGAAGCACCTTCATTTGTAAAGTAATATAGCACATCTTTTTCTTGATAATTGAAACTTTTGCTTTTATTTTCAGATACCATAGATATAGGGAGTATTATTTTTTGTTTAAATAGATTTTGATAGTTTAAAGAAATATTCGTTTATCAACCAAAAATCTAAAAAAGGCGTCTTTACATGTGTATCTACGCGTGTGTTAGTATGGGCGTAGGTTTTGTAAAACGGCTGGTCCTGGTTTGTAATCTAGAGGTTTATTAAAAATTTATCAAACTCAATAAGTTTAAAAAAAATTGAAACTGGAAGCAATAGACATACCTATATGTGCTTTTCACTATTTCTGAATTTTTAATACTGAAGCGCTAAGACAAATCAAATGATTTTTAAATAAATTGTTTGTCGAGCATCTGTTCGGCGAGCAAACGTCATGACGAGCAAAGAGACCTGCGAGCAAACGGCAGGCGAGCATAAAGTGGCGAGCAAACGATGGCCAGCAAATAGGCGGATATCCACATTAGCATAGGCTAATAACTCTGACTATCGAAGAAATGGCTTTCAATAAGGGTAAAATAGCATTTGAAACGTGTGAACAAGCACATTTATTGTTGAACTGCTTGGATGAACATAGTATTTCAGCGCCCAAATATAAATCCCTAGTAAGCTTTAAAAGGTGGTATGCTGCAAGAAAAATATTTTGTTCTTTAGTTTATTGCGAACTAAGAATTATTACATAGAACAAAATATTTCATAATAACCTAAAGACCTTGTAAATTTAGACACTTTTGTGCCTAATATTTCTTGCCGGATTTTCATAACCGTAACTTTACTCTTATAAATCCTACTTATGGAAATCTTGTTACTGATATCATCAGCGTATATGTTTGTTGCATGTATGTGTAAAAATCCAGCTACTTAATTTTTATAATTGTCGATTTAAGCACGCAAACAAATGCTTTATTATGGCATTTAATTACACATAGCGTGTTAGTGTTAATCTTATAAATAATTTCGTAAAAACATAATTATTAGATACACTTTGCTATTTATATACATTTTCAAGCGGTATTACGTAATAATTGACAACCGTCATCCTTTTGCGTGAAAATTTGTGTGGAATACTAGTTGGCACCCATTTGCTGATTGTTGCTTGCCTCATAGACCTTGTACCCATGAAATTTACTCCACAACCACGCAACTACGCCACTGCCCTGAGAGCTACACATCTGCCTGGTTGCACGAAACAACTATACTAAATCAGCAAATACTTGATGTTTTCTGATAATTAGTCTGACCACTGAATTAGTTGAAATTTACTGTGGGTCACTAACAGTCGCCACTAGCGTTTGCGACACATGCCATTGTTGGCGTTAAATATCTATCAATATTTGCTGGTCAGGATTTACAGCAAAAACCAATCAGAATCACGCGGTTCGATGCACAAACATTTTAGTGCAATTAGTTTAGTCTGATAGGTTAAGCCACTATTACATTCATTTTCATATGGCGTAAGCCCTTGATAGAGATTAAATTTATTAAAAATTATTTCCCGGTGAATTGCGAACGTGTTTACAGCGCAAAAATGTTTATTCTGAAAACTTTGACGTTAACATATTTTATTTGTGTTTGTTACAAAAACATCGTTTTAGAACCTTTTAACTGGCCAAAACTGCGTTTATAATAGTTTTTTCCGCGTTTTCCTGTAATTATAATTTCTAAATCATCACTTAATGAAGGGGCTAACGTGGCTTTTTACTAAAGGTTGCTTATGTAAGGAGCAAATATGAGCAAGCAGATACGGCTAATTTATGCAATTTGTGGTTTTTAAATCCTAATTCTTATTAAGACAAATGCATATCACGTACAACTTTCAAATGGCATGAATTGCATAACCCGTATGGTAATGATAAAATTGCCAATACTGTGCTTGGTCGTTACATCATCATGTCTAATCTGTTACAATGATATATTCAAACTGCAGACTTGCATATTTTTATATTAAAGAGCTAATGGTGTGGCAAACACTAAACTAGATACATTTACTTTCCCATCTTCTAGTCGTAGACAAGTTTGTAATTGCATCACGAACAATTCCAAATGTTAATAAAAAATGGGAAAGAATCATAAAAACATTGACGAAGTACTTTCACTTGAGCACTTTATAATGCCTTACTGTTCACTATGATTTATTGACCCAAATCAATGTAATATTAACACTTTAAATTCACAGATTTTAGTTGTCCAACATTTTAACAGCATTCACTGCACAAAAGCATAGATTCCATAGCAGATTGGACATAACAAGGTTCGCCATTTTATTACTACGATAAGTCTAAATTACAAAGTCATACAACAATAAAAAATACTATACCAAATGAAACAATCGAATCATTATTGTTTTAACGGCAACCCCATCTATTTCCTCCTTTTGATAGATTGCCTCACCAGTTAAATGGTAATATAAGGTAATTGGTACCCCACAACAATTTTTTTGGGAAAAATACACACAGAGTTCAACTATTTTAGAATTTATTTTTAATAAAAGTAACGCATCACATCTGTTTAGATTTAGATTTTTAGCCCCTTGAGTTTGCCCCACCCAAACAAGTTTCAACGAGATGGAGTTCTTCCCCATTTGATCTACAAATCCGGCAGTTTCTTGACGATATGTTCCTTAATAGATGGTTAGGGGGGCACATACCGTTTGACTGGTCTGCGGGATCACTTAAAGCTGTTAGATTTCATTTTATGGACTCATGTGATATCGCGAGTTAACATTAGTAGGCCAAACCATTTCGACGATTTGAAACCTCGGCTTCGTTTCTAAACGGAAATTATCGAATCGGAAATATTTGAATAAAGTGTTTATACACGTGCTGGTCAATGCCAACTGGTAAGGACAGTTATACTTATAGATATACATATTCGAGTTCTAACCTTATGTTCCTTAGTTATTAAGGTTTGAACTATTTTTTGATCTTCTATCTTTAGTTATATTATTGTTAAAATATGTTAAATCATGAACTTATATGCCCATTGCCTATCCAAGTAAAAATATTTTTTTAAATTCCTAGAAGCGACAAACAAAGTTTCATTACCAGTAGTATGCAATTTTGTAACCTAACTTTTCAAAATTCGATAATTCTAGAAGCATTATATATTATCTCATTTGAGTCGAATTCAGGTACGTCGAGACCATGGTTATAGCGAGGCTTTAGGAAATAATTGTTTGGATTTTTATTATTTGCCGTATTTTTGTCTGCCACTGAAACAAGGAGAAAAAATAAAATATAGCTAGCCTATGAGAGTCTCTTTATTCTATTATCCAAACAAACTTTACCTTATAACATATATTCAGGATCGTCATTTAGGGAAAGTCTTTTTAGAATGGTTAAGGTGTAGAAAAATGGTTTACAAATGTACTTTAGATAATCCTAAAGTTCATGACATTTGTCTGGATGTTAAACTGCTGACGTGGGTTTTTCATACATATTCTTATTGTTACGAAACATTTAGATCTTTTGTTTTAAGAATTATGGAGGTGCTAAGGGCATCCCATTTCATTTCCATTCCATCCAGCTTATACCGACTCAGCACATATCGTGCTTTAAACAGGTCTAGCATGCCCCACTTTTAAAAACCCCATGCCCCAACTACAACCCCGAGACATTTAGCTAGAAATTAGATATTTTAAGATTTTGAACAACGGTAACCCACCAGAGTATTAAATTGTATGGCGTAAACGTATTTTTTACACCACTTGTCAGAAGTATGAGTATACAAATATTGTGTAATGGATATAATAATAAGTTTCGAGCTTTAGTTATCGGTGCCAGGGAAGAGTAGTGGCCGCAGCGCTTGGCTGCACTGCACTTTTCCAGGGTATTTGTAGCGTCTGGAGCATAGAGTTTTCCAAGGGTGGGACACACCCGTCAATAGCACAAAATGTACTGAGCCGGGATAATCTGAGTGAGATGTGGACCATGGAGTTGCCAAGTTAAAGTAGGAAATGAAATTGAATATTTTACTCTTTCTCTTCTCATGTAAGTATCCACGTGTTGACTAGGGGTGGGCAAGGTATCGATACATTGGTTGATTTCGCATGTCAATATCAGTATCCGAAAGTATCGAAGTATAAGAAGTATAAAAGTATACAATTATTGTAGATAGTAAATGCATCAAAGTTTCTAGTCAAACAGTATTGGTAGTGCAGATAATCCGCGCTGCCAGTACTCGGCTAGGTGGACCAATATAGTAGCATAAGCTGTTGGTCACACGAACATATTTGACAATCGTAAGCCATGTAGCGGAACTTTTCTATTCTCTTCGGGTTAGGTAAGCCTTCTGCTCAACGTATGTGCAAAGAAGACTCACAGAACTTAGTCCATTGCAGGAAACTAATAAGCCATGGATGTACCTATACACAGAAGAAGAAGAATAATCAGTCTTTCAGAAATTTTTAATATTGTGTTCATTGACAGTAAGTATTCTTCTTCCTTTTCTTTTAGCCTCTTTCGGTTTCCCTTGTTTTTCAACTCCATTTTTTCCGGAATCCTACAAGGTCTCCTTGCTCATAGGGGCGGTATTCGATAGTTTTTCGGTCTTTGTTGTAGTCGATAACATTATTTACTACAGAAACGTTTAAAAATTTTCTGATGTTGTTTGTAATTCTACCAGCTCTGGGGTATCATTCTACCGGTTCTAGATATCGCATTTCGCTATATTCCATGTATAAACGATCGTTTTGTTTCAGATCCCACGTCTTGGAGCCGTGCAGCGTTACAGGTAATGCCATAGTCTTGTAAAACTTCACCATTGTTTCTTTCCTAACTTTGTTTTTTAGCATTGTGTTGATAGTACAAACGGTAATTAATGAAAGCTTTCATCACAAGCCGCACATGTTAGCGCTTAAGCTACGCATGTAACAATGCCTATGAATGATTCAGTTGAAAAAATATGTAATAATTTACAGTGAACGACAAATGCTTTCACACCAAGTACTTTAACCGAGAAATTTAAGTTTATGTTACATAGAATGACTTTGGCACTTTTTTCACAGCATGACAGCAATTGTTGTGATCAAATAGTTTTGAAATTAGAGAGCGCTAAGAAAGTTGTGTGATGTCTGAGATTGAACTATAAACAAATGCCAGTTTAAACAACTGTTAAATTAGATAATGTATTCACTGGTCAAAATCTGTTTAATCAGGTTGTTGTAATGTGTTTGTTCTGGCTAACTAAAACAGTGTTTATTTAAATTTTATATGATAATGGTTTTTACTTTAGAGCAAAAATGGTTTATAGTTTAACGTTATTTTCTGACTACTCGAAAAATTAATGGTGAGTGGACCTACTCACCATCCCAGATTGTTCTGCAGAATTGCAAGAACGTTTTCCAGTTGTGTTCCATTGTTAAGAATTTCATAATCAACTAATTACGTGAAACCGGTAGTGTTGCTAGAAGAGAAGCATCTGGTGGGCCTAAACCACGAACCGATGAAATTGTTGAAAATGTGACACAACTAATCATCAATACGCCCTCAACTTCCTTCCATGTCTTATCACAACAAGTTGACCAGTCATATGGAAATTGCAAAACCATCTTAAAAGAAAATTTGCGTATGTTTCCATATCGAATGACTGTCGGGCACGAACTGTTTCCACAAGATTTTGCACAACACTGCCACTGGTTTTTAAACAATATCGATAACGATGATTTATTGAACAACAGTTTCTCCTCCGACGAAGCATAATCTGACCTATCTGGAAACGTCTATTCCCAAAATATCAGAATATCGAGCACGTAGAATTTTCCATATCTTCACTGAAACTTCATTACATCCACAAAAAGTTGGAGTTTGGATCAGCCTTACTAGGACCAATTTTTTTTACACTGACAGCAGCCAGTTGTATTATACTTCTCTCAACATTATATTGCAAAGGGTATTAACTATTAAAAACACTTCGTAAGATCTCCAAGTTTCAGGATGGTTTGAAGCCTGAATTCGTAAATATGCACCCAAATTTTTGTGAGAATTTTCGAGAGCTTCATGGTGGTATGCTATAGAATTCAGCTGATTAATTTTTTATAAATTATAAGCTTCTTTAAAGGTGGAAGCCAAAAATTCGGTACCCTGATCTGTTACGATTTCTTGGGGTATACCATAACGTAGTATGAAATATTCTACAAAAGATTTTGCTACTGTTTAGGATTAGCTGGATCACGACTAGCAGGATCGCTATGTATTATACTTCTCTCAACATTATATTGCAAATTATTAAAAACATTTCGTAAACTTTAAATATATAGGAAAACATAACATTATAAGCGCTTACTCTACGCTACTCTACGACTCATCATTAACTATACTACTCTACGATGCACTCATACTTAAAACAGAACACCAACATGCTGAGTTGGAACTCCGTGTATTCCACACTGTGGGCAGCCGCACTGGAGTTCCAACCCAACCAATGAACATTAGGTAATCTCGCTATCCAGTACACAGTTATCGAGAACATACTCTACTCCCATTCATAAATCAGTCGCAAGATGACAAGTTGGGGTCCGGTTATTTCCAAAACGACGGTACAACAGCCCATGCAGCGCGTGATACTTTCAACCTCCTCGGTGGCTTTTTCGAAGATTGCGTAATTTGCAGAAATACCCTTAAGGTATGGCCTCCAAGATCGTGCGATTTAACAGTTCTAGTTTTAGTATATGGTGGCACATAAAAATATGATTTTCAAACCTCCGATTTGTATATATCGAATCCAGAAGATGTAGTGGTATATTTCATGAAAAGGACATCCACTTCATGAAAAAGATATCCACTTCATGGAGCGGCTTCTCATCCTGTAATTTGAAAGTTTTCCGACAACTGGACAAAAATCCTGTCCATTTCATGAAGTGGAATCCATCCTCTTCCACATGCATTTGGATAAGCAAATTGTCCATTTCATGAAAAGGTGGGATAGAAAACAATATTTGGTGTAATTATGTTGGGTCGTCGCAAGTGGATGTCCATTTCATGTTCCCTGTTTTCGTACCCATAGCTGTGTAGTGAAGTGGAAAGGAAAAAGGAGTTTTATTTTTTTCTTTATTATACTAAAAAAAAACTATACTAATATATTGTGATGGTTTTTGCGTAGCGTAATTAACTATTTTTATATAAATAAAGGATACATGCATATTAAAATCACATCATAAGGGTTGTTTCTTTTGTGGAAGTTTTCTTTAGATTCACATAAAAGCAGAGTTGTTTCTTGTTTGACTGGAATTGCAGTTGAGGCATATGCTATGGTGTCCTGTACACAAAGAATGACTTATATTTAAAAAATTTCTTTATAAAAAAAGTAACCAACACAACAAGATATTATAAAAGGTGACATGACTTGCCTATAAATGGAATTCAGGTCCAGCTTTTAGGATTTAATTCATTAAACACCATAAATGAAACTAATTGAAGTTGTCCGGAAGAATTTTTATTTGTAGCAGTTTGGAGATCTGATATGGGTTTAAAAAAAAAGAACTTTGAGAAGTGCTGATTGTGTTCCTGAAACCAAATTATGTGTTATAAGTGGCGTCAGAAATATATTAACAACTTTATAATTAATTTATATGTTTAAATTTGATTTTTAAAATTAATCTTAAAATCAAAGTTACTTGCTTGCAAAATTCTGGAATATATGTATTGTATCTATAGAGATTTATTATTATTAATGTTTACAAGAAAAAAATAGAAGGAAGATAAAATTTTTGGTCTTTTAAAAAATAAATTGTAAAACTATATTAAACGCTATTGCTTCTATATAATAAAAGTTTTAATGACGTATAACAAAGTGTTTGAATATCTACCTAAATGAACAACGTACCTGTGAACTCCTAGCTGCAATAACAAGTATCCAATAGAAGAATATTCACGAGACGTCGGGAACTGCTTCCTGGGGTGCATCTTGGAGAGCCTAGTTTGCTGTTACTCCCGATATTTCCAAAGTAAGTCAAACAATAACCTATAAGGTACGAATTACGATAACTATAGTAAGAAGAATATGTACACGTACCTGTGAACGTCAATTTTTACCTTTTGTGGATGATTTAAATGTGTTTTGGTATACTTAGAAAATTATTCATTTAGCACAAGCCGATTGAGATTACATGAAAGCAAGAAAGATAAAGAAATTCTTTTTAACCAATGTATGTCATGCGCAGTAAGTAAGTTTGGCACTTTCAGAACCGACTACCTGAGGTGATTTTTATGCTGTACCGAGCTAACGACCGTGGTATTAAATTGGTATATATTGAATAAACTTATATCGGCTATTTCATATTTAGCCTGGCGCCCAACGATACATAGAATTGTATTTCACAACATCTAAAATTACATATTAAGTGTCATGTTATAAAAAGAAAATTGTTTAAACAAAATTAATTTATAATTCATTTATTTATCAATAATCAGTCACTATCATTCATCTCATAAATTTGTCGCTTGCCAACGTGGGGCGCAATTGATTGTACTATGCTAACTTGCTTGCTTTAAGGTACCAATTTATTCACGACATATAAATTTGTCTTTAACAAGGGGTTGTTTTTATAATTGGCTGAAATATAACTGGCTGATTTAAAATCGATTGAATTAAAGTAGATTGTTTGCTTATTTAAAATAAACTATCTTACTGAGT
>JABXWE010000565.1:0-52166 GCA_014611495.1 Limonius californicus | reverse complement strand
AAAATGTGAAAAAAATACGTTAAAATGTAGAAAAAAAGGCGAAAATTAAAAAAAAAACTGTAAAAATATCGAAAAAACCGTAGAAATGTCTAACAAACAACGTAAAACTGGTCGAAAAAAAAGCGTAGAAATTTCGACAAAAAGGTACAAATGTCAAAAAAAACTTAACCAGATTTAGATTCACACACACTCAAAATATTTTCAATCTATAAAAACCGTAAAATTGTCAAAAAAAAAAACTGTAAAAATGTAAAAAAGAATTTCGAAAAAAAAGGTAAAGTATAGAAAAAAAAACTTTGAAATGTCGAAATAAACCGTAAAAATGAAAAACGATTCGAAAAAAAAAGGTAGGAATATCGAAAAAACCGTACAAATGTCTAAACAAAAAACCTGTCGAAAAAAAAATGTAACAATGTAGAAAAAACACATCCAGATTTAGATTTACACATCCAAAACATTTTCTATAGCGGAAACCGAGTTATATTATTGGAATTTATAAGCATCAAAAACCAAATTACTAGCAAGAAGAAATATGGCATGTACTGCGCTAGAAGTACAGCAGACGCTCGATAACGTGAACTAATTCAGACCCGATTGTGTCCAGATTATCGAAATGTTTACATTAGCAAGCGTGATTTTATTAATCAGCAAATTATTAAAAGAAACGTTTAATAACATAATTAATATTTTTTCGTTATTTGTTTCACTCCCGCACCTAGTGCAACCTCGTCTATGATTTTCACTTTGTCACTCGTATGTACATTATAGACAATAAAAAAAGAAGTGTTTAGGTTATCGAGCTGTACAGGTTGTTTACGTTATCGGGCGTTCCATTTGATCCTATAATAAGAATTTTGTGTTTTAACGCGATGTTTCTATTATCCGGTGTTTACGTTATAGAGCGTCTGCTGTAGTTATTTCTAGCGTTACGTCCGTCGTTCTGCGAAAAGAAACGAAAGATAGATAGCGAGTGCAGAACATTTAAGGAGCAACGGGGATATCAATATTTCGTGATTAGAGTCAAGTAACAAGGCAATGTGTATAATTTGCAATGGAACAATATCAGTCCTCAAAGAATACAATATAAAACGTCATTATGAGACTAAACATTCTCAAAATTACTCCAAATTTACAGGAAGTCTACAGTTAGAAAAATATAAATCTTTGAAACGCGGATTGAAATCTCAACAATTATTGTTTAAGAAAGTAAACGCTGAATAAGAACCCGCAACTCGTGCTAGTTTCCGCGTGGCTCGTTCAATAGCGAAACATGGGAAACCATTTACTGAAGGCGAATTAATTAAGAATTGCATGATTGCAGCAGCAGAAGAAATGTGTCGCAGAAAAAGCTAATTTATTTAATAACATCAGTTTGCCAGCAAACGCTGTGGCTCGAAGAGTAGATGATATTTTAGAAAATATATTAACTCAATTGTCTGACAAAAATCGACACTTAGAGTAGTTCTCTTTGGCCCTGGATGAGTCAACAAATGTTTCAGATACTGCTCAGGTGTTACTTTTTATTCGAGGGATAGATAAAAATTATGAAATGTATGAAGAACTTCTTGACGTTCATAGCATTCACGGCACGACCACCGGAGAAGATATTTTTAAAGGAGTTGAAAATGCTGTTCAGAAAAACAAACTTCAATGGAAAAACTTGAAGTGTGTCACTACTAATGGCGGCAAAAAAGCAGTGTGGGAAAAGTAAAGGTGTCGTTGCTCTCGTATCAGACGCCGTAGAAAATGACGATTAATCGTACAACATTCATCAACAGTCTTTATGTGGAAAATGCTTGGGTATGTCAGAAGTTTTAATGCCAGTCATGTCAGCTGTCAATTATATTAGATCACATGCGCTCAATCATCGTCAATTCCGCGAGTTTATTGAAGAGATTGGAGAAAATGACTTACGATATTATATTGCAGTACGCTGGCTTAGTTGCGGAAAAGTTCTAACGCGATTTTTTGAGCTCCGAGGAAAAAATTTAATTTTTCTTGAATGAAAGGAATCGTCCTCTAGCTGCGTTACAAAACAATGAGTGGTTAGGGAAGTTATCATTTTAAACAGATTTAACTAAACATATGAAAGACCTTAAATTAAAATTACAAGGAGATAAACAGCTTCTGTTAGATTTATACACTCATGTTAAGTCCTTTCGACAAAAAATTGTTTTGTTTCGATTTCAATTGATCAAAAAATGTTTTATGCATTTTAATACATGCCAAACATTCAGTCAGCAAACTGAGACTCAATTTCCGGTAGATTTCGCAATTGAAGCTTTGGCTGCTTTAAAAATAAATTCTGAGTCTGGTTTTTCAGATTTTTTTGCAATTGCAAACGATATCAAGGTTATTCAAAATCTTTTTAACGTCGATATAGAAACCCTTGCCCCAGAACTTCAAATGGAAATGATTGATTTGCAGTGTAGCGATGTTTAAAGAAAACTTTAAAGTCATCATTGCTGGAATTTTATAAGAGTCTCCCACTCACACAGTTTGATCAGTTGCATAAATTTGCTCGTGGCTTTTTTCCTCTTTCTGTGTGAAAAAACATTCTCCAAAATGAAATATACAAAAAATATTAACAGACCCATATTAACTGATGAGCATTTGAAGTCGCTGCTGATAATTTCCGCTAGTAAACTTGACCCACAACTGCAAACAATTGACAATGGAAAATTAGAGCTACATAAATTTCATTAATCATAATTATAATGTTTAATTTGATTATGTGGACTACCAATGTATGTCACTAATTTAAGTTTTTAGGATTAATCTCATATCATTAATTACAGTTAAAATATTCAATTTTGTTATGTATGTCAGGGGTAGCGGGCTGGATTGGTGGTGCTCGCGGGCCAGCTTTGGCCTGCGTGTCATAGTTTGGAGACCCCTGCCATATGGTAAAAGAAGAATTAACAAAGAAAAAAGAAGATTCATTTAACGCGTTCAACATTCTGTATTTCAAATAAAATATTAATACTTTAGCAAGGCATGAATAGAAAATATGGGGGTGGTTTGTAACTAATATTTTTTCAAAATTCTTCATAAAAATAGATTGTAGAAACATTTACCAGGTTTTGAATTCCATACTAACAAAAATTTGGTAGATTTGTAAATTTTAAGTTGTTTCTGTTTACCATATTGTATAACACATACTTACATGTGAAGTTATTATCAGTTTTAGGTTTAGTGTCATTCTCAAAATTGTGGTAACCTGTAAATTAACAAAAATTTTAATTTTCTGTACAAGTCAGCTAAAATATTAAATGATTGGCAATTTGAAACTGAGTCAGCATAATCCCTCCCTTTAACTGTATGTCTGCACCAATATAAAAAAAACATATCTAATAATAATTGTGTTTGGAAACCTGTAATTTATTCTGAAACATTATCACTTTACAAAGGATTCAAATTTAGCTACAATATTGACAAATATCTACAATCATCACTGTGTTAGGCCTGTATGGTACGGCACAGAATTATGTACGAAATTATGTGCTGTGTCGTACAGGCCTTATAGTCAAGTTTCACATTTTTTTACATTTTTATAAACGTACTTTGAATTAAATTTCTAGCATACCCAACTAACTGACTTTTTAAAAGTTTTTCCAATTACATAATTTTGTTGTGATATTGTATCCATGCTTCAACAGCACCAAAATTTATTATAATTACTGTACTCATTCCTTGGTTTGTTGCAATCAACTTGGTTAAGTGGTATGTGATTAAACATACATATTTATTTACTAAATTGTTGATTGAGCTACCAAATAATTGTTCTTCTTCTGTTTATGGCCAATGGCTGGTTCATTACCTACAGTGGAGGAGGTTCTGCGAGCCCTCTTTAATTGTTAAATGTATTAAATATCATCTCAGTAAAGTATTTTATATACTTTAATTGGAAATTTTCAGAATATCACATTCCCACAGTCGCTAAAAATTTGTCACTGGGTGTAATAAACTATGAATAAAGGTTTATTGAAATTAAAATTCAATCAAAAACATGGAAGAGCTCTTCCAATAAGACAACATTATAAACAACACGTCTTCAAAAATGTTGTACCTATATGGGCATATAAAGTTTTTACCTAATGATTGAAGAATGGCAAAGAAAAGCAGCATGACTACAGTGCTATACAAAAGTATAAGTTTCTTTGATCTGATAATAATTACATATGAGAAATAGTATTATTCCCATTTTCATAAACAAACTATACCCCTGAAAAATAGGCTAAAAGAAAAATACTGATTTTAAACCTTAATTTTCAGCACAATCTTAGTTTAGGACCTACTTCAAGTTAAAACTTCCATTAAAAATATTTACCTATTTTATTTCAAAATAGTTACTCACTCAATGTTTCATCTTCTCTTATTTTCTGTATTCTTTCTAAAAGCAATAAATCATTATAACGTGCAGTAATCGCTTAGAAACGTGCAATTGTAAGAATTTTAATTTATGGGTGCATACCTAACAAATCATCAAGGCTATCATCATCATTTACACTCCGCTTGAAATTGCCCATGCTTGAATGTCTCAAAGTAGTGTGTGGAACTTCATTTCTGATAATTAATTGAACTCCCTGAACTTCTCATATTTCATGCTCTTACAGAAATATTTTCCTTGGTCGTTTTGGGTTACAGATGTAAAGTTCAGTGTATGAGCACTTCCAATATTTTTTCCCAATGGTTTACTTTTGTCATCAATATTAGAAAACCTATATGAGGAGAAATTAAGTGATTCTAATATTGAAAAGTCTATGCGAACTTCAAAATCGTTCAATACCTCTATGTAATTCTAACACATTCAATATTAATTAAATTATGATCAAGATGTTTTACTAGCTTACTTAATTTTTTCCCTTTTTCGACTCCATATCGTATGATCACCTAACAGTTCTCCGGTTGTGCTGTCTACAGTTTTACATAGTAGCGAAAATGTTGCTCCATTCGGGGTATCTAATTTAGAAGAGATTTCAGTAAATTCAGACCCATTTATGCTTTGAAGAATCACCAAAATTGGTTCACCTGTAAGAGACAGGCAAAATGTAGTACAATTTAAATGTGTTTTGAACTGTTTAAGGTTATGTTTCTGGAATAATTTGCATGACTTCGAAACGCTATTTTCGGTTGAACATTTTGATTTGGAACATTTAGCGCAAATTTTCAGTAAAAACAAACTAATAATTAATTATGTACTGACGGTTACATTATGTTAGCGCGTTTAAGGTGCAATATTTACGCCTGCAAATTAATTATTTACGTACACCAACATATAGAAATTTAAATTTTGCCGCCATTTTCATCTACGATGTACACATGGTAGTTGCAATGAACAGGTAAAGAAGGTTAAATGAGCGACATTGCTAATGTTTATCGATTAACATTTATCAAATGAATTTATTTACCTTTTGTGAGCACCACACAATAAATTAGCATGAAACCTGTAGCGTAATTGTACATTTCCACAGAGGGTGGCTTTCGGTTATTCTTGACTACAGTACCCGACTTTTGGTATAAGAACTACAGATTTCGACCGTTGTGGGTAACCCGAATAGCATTATCGTTTCTCTGCGTAACGGCAAATAAACCAGACGCCTATCGATATCGAGGTCACATTGTAGTACAGGGGGATCTTCAAAAAAGCCCTACACTGGCTAATTTTCTGTAGTAAAGTTGGTTGAGGTTGTGAGGCAGCCCTAAACTAAGATATTTAGCTACCACTCATACAATATTCTACCTAAAAATTGAAAATAATGATTTTTGTATTGATTACGGCCTTCCTCCAAAATAATATTAATAACAAGTATTAAGGGGGATTCCTGTGAGTCAGCCCGTAAAATTTTCCCATTTACGATGATTTAGAATTCCGAGAGTTTATAAAACGCAAACTACGTTCGAGAGAAAGTCAGGATTCTGTATCCAGTGCCGTAGGTACGCATGGGAGTGCAGTTAGTTACAGTGGCGGCTCGTGAGTTAAGAAAGAGGGTGGGCACAAGAAAAAACTTACCTATTTTTTGTACATAAAATCCATTCTCCTATTTTTCATGCTGGAAAAGACGTCAATGACTTTGTTGTCAAAATCCGGGATAGACTGGACGAACTTCTTTTCTATTGATAGGACCGCCAATGCGTTCAGTCGATCTTTTTGCACACAATTAACTTCCATCATTGAAAAAACGTCACTTTCGTCTTTGAATTCAAACGCGCGATAGCGCGAAAACAGCGCTCCAAAGTGCAAATTCAAACGTTGACTGCAAACGGGAACAATGTGCTCGGTGCCCCATTCGCCTGGTATATCGCGTATAGCGAAGATAACCGACAGGCTACAGAATCGCCTCTACATGGGGAACAAATTAGAGCGTTCCCCGGAACATAGTTTTGAGCGTGTTAGCCGCGCCTTTGGTGCGGAAGGAAAATGTGATACCATCGTTAAAATAATGATATTAAAATAATGCACTGAATTACAAGCGAATTTCTTTCTGTGTTTATCATGGTGGTTGGGTGGATACGTGCCCTTGTGCCCTTTAGTACAAGCCGCCACTGGTTAGTTAGAAAAAAATTAGGCTTATTTCAAACATGAATAGAACTTGTTTGATTCGTAATTACGGTGCACAAAATAAAATTTATTGTAACTTCTGACTGCTAGTTTTACGTAAACTAAAATCCTGCAAATGCTAAAAGAAAATTGGCAGAAACTGTGCTTCTGTGTGAGCTGTTGAATTGGTATCTTCATCTAATGTTAACATGTTTTTCATTCATTTTTGTACTTAATCTGATCAATTTAATTAGCTTGAATTAACTATTTAATTGTGCTACTTATTCTATAGTACGTAACATCTGAAGATAAAGGAAATTATTAAAGGAAATATATTTATAGGAACCTTTCAATGGTTATAACTAGGCAGGATAATTATGCAACTTGGTAGATCCTTTCACCAGTAAAGAACTGGAAGAGGCAGCCAACAGAATTAGGACAAATAAAGCCGGGGGCCTGAAGGCCGCCGAAGGTCGTTAAGGTCATGGCAACAAACTTCCAAGAGTACGTACTGCAAGTCATGAACGATATAGTGGTGAGTGGCACGTTTCCGGAAAAATGGAAGGTGACCCAGCTAGTCCTGATTAAGAAACCAGACAAGCCGAACCAAAAAACCCCGGCATACCGGCCAATATACTGGACGGGATGAGGAAGCTGTTAGAACAATTAATGGTGAAAAGATTGAACCAAGAGTTGGAGGACAAGAACAGTCTCTCCGAAAGGCAGTACGGCTTCAGAAAGCGGAGATCAACCGAACAAGCTGTTGGAAGGGTCCTCAATATAGCAACGGCAGAGATGGAGAAATCGCTGAAAACACGTAAACTATGCGCTCTAATAACAATCGATATACAGAACGCCTTTAATTCTGCCTCCTGGCAACTAATCTTGGACGAACTACAAAGAAGACAGGTGTCTCCGTACCTGATTAGGTTAATCGGCAGCTACTTGGAAAATAGGTACCTCAAAATAGAGCAGGACGTTTCCAAAAGAATCACAGGCGGGGTCCCACAAGGAATCGTGATCGGGCCAGTATTGTGGAATGTACTATATGACGGAGTACTACGACTCGAACTACCTGAAGGAGCAGAGACGATCGCATTTGCAGACGACCTTGCCCTGCTCGTGCTGGCAAAAAACGAAGAAGACCTGGAGCATAAAGAAAACCTCAGGAGATATGCCACTGGATGGAGAAGAACAGGCTAAAACTAGCACCAGACAAGACCGAAGCGGTGATCCTAACCAGAAGAAAACATAGGCCAGTGCTGTTCAACGTGGAAGGGAATCTAATTGTCCCCAAGAGAAGTATAAAATACCTCGGGGTCACGCTAGATGAGAAATTGACATTCACAACACACAGCAAAATAGCGACGAATAAAGCATCTGCAGCAGTGGCTGCGCTAGCTAGACTAATGCCTCTACAGGGGGGATCAACCGAGACCAAACGCAGATCTCTGGCGGCAGTGGCCCACTCAATGATCTTGTACGCCTCGCCAATTTGGGCCAGCGTTCTGAAAATGAAGAAATACAACAACATGACAACAAGCCTGCAACGGAAGGTATGCATTAGAATATGCCGGGGATACAGAACAGTTTCTGCCAAGGCAGCAGGAGTATTAGCCAGGGTCATACCTACTGACCTCATGGTCGACGAAAGAAGCCGAACAGGTGGGAAAACTGTAGCCGAAAAAGGCAAGGAGAGAGAGAGAACGGTGGAGCCTAAGTACAGAGGATAGGTGGCTACACAGACTAATCCCGAATATCACGAATTGGTACTATAGGGACAGGGCTGAAATAAACTTTCATTTGACGCAAGCCATGTCGGGTCACGGGTGCTTCCAGGGATACCTGAAGAGAATAGGAAGGGCGGAAAATGAAAACTGTGTATACTGTGGGCAGCACGAAGACGCTGAGCACGCGATATTCCACTGTGTGGCCTGGGGTCTAGAAAGGGAAGAACTGGAAAACCAAATATCGACAATAATAACCCCCGACAACTTCGTGGAGACGATGTTGGAAAGTGAAGAAGGCTGGAGCGAAATATCCCACTTAGTGGATGTAGTCATGGGCAACAAAGAAAAGGACGAGAGACTAAGGGAAAGCGAGAGAACGATGGAATAACAGGCTAAGAAGAACAGCAAACAGGCTAAGAAAAATAGAGTTTATAGACATTTCTATCCCTGAAGCAATGCTAGCGCGGATACCAGGGCTAGAAAGAACGACAAGGGGGGAGTTTTAGTCGGTAGGAGTCCGACACTACCCGGAATAGCCGGGTGTCCATGAAGGATTTCTCCTCATCGAAAAAAAAAAGGATAATTATGCAATAAAAAACTTCAAAATATGCATGCAAATACGCATCAAAAACATCCAAAATATGCACTAAAAAGTCAACTAAGTAGAAAAGAAAACCTTAATACATATTCATTTTTCTATTTAAATGCACATTTTTTAAATTCAAAATTATTTAATTAAAATTAATCAAAAAAATACAAAAATATTAATTTAAAATTAAATAAATTTCTCGTAAGTCTTGTAGTACTAGAGACATTATTTTTTATCTTTCATAATTATTTTTCATTTTCTGTGGGGTATTATATGGATTTTCTATTCTTTCAAGAGAGGTCCTGAAATGGAGGGGATACGCTACTTTCTTATAAAAGCTAACAACCAATAGAGGGCATTTTTGCAGTGTAGAAAATAGTTCAAATTTTATATATACCTAGTTTGGCTCTTCCACTACAGAATGCTCTCACTAGACACTTAATTTTATTTTGGAATGGAAACAAAATTTGTTATGTTATTTATATGCCCCATAAAACTTTACGATCACACTTTTAATAATTTTTAAGTGAATGACCTTTTTCTGGAACAGAAACTGTACACGGTCTGTGAATTAAAAACTTGTACGGGGGCCGAGGGACGAAGTGTTCACTTTTATAAAATATCCTGTGATTTCAGAAAACTTAATTTTAGACAGATAGAATATTTGGTTTTTAGGAAAAATTCTACCAGAAATACTGTTTCTGTATTTTAAAATTTAATACCTATTTCAGATTTGACATAGTTGTAGAAATCATTACATACTTTGAAAATAGTACTTTATTGCTACGAGAATACATAGAATTTTGAATATTTTATAAATAAAATCACCGATTCAACCAAAGTCCAATTAAAATTAAAACAAATGACGTATGGGACATAAGTTTCGAAAAAACGTTTGCCTTGAAATTTCTACTCCATTTTGATGTCTGATCTATTTACCATGAAACCGGTAAACAAATCATGTTTTGTTTTTATTGATAAACGTCAAATGTATTAAATAACTAAGTTCAAGATGTACAAACTTGAAATTCTCAAAACTATCGCCTTGTTGGACGGTTGCCTAAACGTGAAATTGTTAACTCGTTCAGAGATTAAAATGTTAACCAGACAACGATTTATAGGACAATAAGAAAATGCGAATAGGGTATACCTTGCACTAGTTTGCCGAAAACTGGAAGACTTCATGTTTTGGCACAAAACAGGATTGATATACTGTTACGGCTTGTCGGATTTAACCTTCCTGGTGGGAGCTGCGCGACGCGAGAAAGAGTGGGCACTAGGAGGAACAGAGACGAATACGATGTATATGGGCAGTTAGCATTCGGTACACTCAGCAAAAAAAAACGCGCGTACGTTTTCCTGCATTAATTTTAGATTGAAACTCCATTGCACGCACTTTTCACTAAAGTGTATAGCGATGTTGACTGCTACAAACACACGATGAAATGATCTCCAGGCTCCCCCACCAATTTTGTGATAATGGTGGTAGTGCGCAATGTTCACTCACAAGCAAGGTTAAATCCGGCAAGCTGTAGAATCCGCTCAAGACAGAATTGGAATCTCTAGTCGAAAGCGTGGTCGCCGTTTAGGGGTCTCACATAAGACTGTCCAGAGAAGAAGAATACCTAAATGTTGCAGAGCTTTGAGACGAAAGCATTTTGTGAGGAACCATATCACATTCTGAAACGAAAAGTAACGATGGATTGTACACCTCTGATATTGAAAACTGCCCAAACGAAGCTGACAAAAGTTTTAGTTTGGTATGCAATTTCTGAGGTTGGGATTTTTAACAGTCCTATGTTGGCCGAGTTCGGGGAGAAGCTGTGGATACTAGGTTTTATACCCAAAGATGTTTACTGAAAATTATATATATATATATATATATATATATATATATATATATTATAAATTTATTAATATCCATCATCAGAACGACGATATAATATTTTGGCACGCGGGTTCGATCCTGGTTGAGGTCGCTGAGATTTTTCTGGCGGGAAAGAATCTGAAAGTGGGCCTTCTGTCGGATAAGAAGTAAAGCCGTTGGAACTAATAAATATGGTACCTACCATTGAACTCGTCTTATAATTAAACTGTTGAACAGGGCATCAAAGAAGATATTCGAAGACATATCGATTTGATACCAAAGTAGAAAGCCACTATTTGAGAACCAAAACAACACGCCAGTAGGTACATAGATAAAGGAAAATCAGTAGCTGACCTGCATCGTGACTAGGTACATGATTATATAAATCCTCCAGACGGTAATGTGCGCCCATATGGAAATTATGTAATGCATCACAGGATTTTCACGCAAGAATATAATTATCTCATCCTTCACTCCAAAAAAGACCTGTGTGAGCTATGTGAGGCATTTAAAATTGCTGAAGATGCAGAAAAAGAAGAAGAAATATGAGACACATTCTTGAAAAAGATCTATCCCGACTTGAAAAGGCAAAAGACAAGGCGGCAGTCAACAACACATTAATTGTAGCATGTTATGACTTGCAAGTCATACTTCCGTGCCCAAAGGATGAGGTATCCTTATTTTATTGAGCATCAAAGCTCAACACCTATAACTTCACAATCTGTTAGCTGAATAATGCTGAAGTATCGTGTTATGTTCGGCACGAGGGAAAGGAAAATAGAGGTTCAGCTGAAATTGGAACCTGTGTTTTGAAATTTATAGAAAATAAAATGGCAACACTAAACAGCTAGAATGATATGGAGTTTATTGTTTATTCATACAATTGCTGTGATCAACAGAAGAACAAGTTTATTATGTCGATGAGCAAATATGGAATAAAATCTATCACTCATAACTTGTTAATCAACGGCCATAGCCAAAACGAAGGAAATAAAGTTCATGCCATGATAGAAAAGCAAATTAAGAAGTCATTGTAATCAGGGCCCATTTTTCATTATTGTCAATAGATATCACTAATTGGTATTTCAAAAAAGATACGAAATCCTTACAAAGTACTCGAACTGGACCATACTGACTTTTTGGATCTAAAGCATTAATTAGCGGCGTTGGAAATAATTTCAAAAGGAACAGTGACGGCGAGGATGCTGGAAATTGGAGATATAAAAATAATGAGATTCGAGAAAGCAGATCCATTTACAATTAAGTATAAAATAATGTGCGGTAGCGGGTAGACACTCCTCTACGATCCCGGTGGAGGATAGATCTATTTTTTCTCTCCTCCCCCCCCCCCAGGACCGGGAAGTAACCAATTCCCAACCTTAATCCTACCTTTCACCAGCTATATCCTTACCTATCCATACCAAAACTCGCCAACCCGCCTAGCAAGCGTGGCGTTTTAATGCTAAATTACCCCCAAAAAAATGACAACGAATTTCAAAACTCAAATACCCCAGGTGGGTAGGGTTAATCACCCACAATCACATACCGGCGACCCGGTCAGCCTCACGGATTCTGGGGGAGGCAAATATTCGAAAAGAAGAAATAGAAACTTGAAAAACTTCAAGACCCGTACAAAACTAAATATTGGCACAAATTCACTTTGGTGCGGAAGGCAGGCTAGTACAACTGGAAGAAGAATTACAAAAATTAAGTGGGGCATTCTTGGAGTGAGTGAGTAGAGAAGAAAAGGAGAAGATTTGCTGACCCTGAGATCGGGAAATGCGCTATATTATAAAGGAGAAGAGGAAGAAAACGATAACTATAATGGAGTCGGAATTTTGGTACATAAAAGGACGGTTAAATACATTTGCTCCGTGATAGGAATATCATCAGGAATGATTTACATTACAATCAAAATATCTAATAGATACAGCCTAAAAATCATCCAGGTATACGCACCTACATCTGCACACCCAGACCACGAAATAGAACAACTATATGAGGACCTAGATAAAGCTATCAGTGAAAATACAACATAAGTACTACACAATTACACTAGGCGACATCAATGCAAAGTTGGGAGGACAACAAAGAGGGGAGACCTGCGTTGGAAAACATGGAATAAGAACACGTAATGAAAGAGGACAAACACTAATAAATTTCCTGAGGAACATCAATTAAAAGCCATGAATCGAATTAATATTAGCGACCACAGAATGGTACGAGCCCGAATATTAAATACGAAACTAGCCAGGAAGAAACTAATTAAAATCGAAAGAACACGGATAGACCAAACAGAGATCTGGAACCAAGAAGAAAACTATGAAAACACTCTAGAGGCTAATTTTGCGAATAAACCAATTACTGAAACGTGAAGTATCGAAGATCTTTATAATTATATAACCAATAATTTGACAAGAGCTGCAAACAGGATATCCAAGAAAACGAAAGGAAGAAACGCAACATCGAAACTTAGAAAAGATACAAGGAAGTTAATAGCCAAAAGGAACAACAGAAGTCAACAGAAGAACTAAAAGAAATGAACAAAAGCATTAGGAGACAAGTAAGAACTGACAGAAAAGAATACAACGAAAGAATTATAACCAAAACTATCGAAGACAACAGAGGATCAAGTGTATTTAGGAAGCAAATCGCAGAAGGAAAAAGAGAAATTACAAGTATCCTAGATGAAAATGGAACCCTAATACATAATCGTGAAGACATCCTCAGACATATAGAGAAATTTTACTTAGATCTATACTCCAGAAAGGTTAAAGAACCACCTATCAGCCCAAATGATAAAAGAGCAGTACTGACCAAATACTACACCGAGGAGTTACGGTCAATTAGCAAAGAGGTAATAGAAATAGCACTAAAGAAAATGAAAAACAACAAAGCCGCAGGATCAGATGGCGTAGTAGTAGAATTAATAACAAAGGGGGAAGAACACTATTGCAACATATAGTAACACTATTCAATAAATGTCTAGACACAGGGTTAACGCATGAAGCATGGAAAGACGCTAATGTGATCCTAATATACAAAAAAGGTAATGAGAAAGACTTAAAAAACTACCGCCCGATTTCACTGTTATCTCATGTATGTAAACTTCTAACAAAAACAATAACAAATCGAATAACAAACCGTTTGGATGCATTCCAATCATTGGAGCAAGCTGGTTTTCGACAGGGGTATAGCACTATAGACCACATCCATACTGTGAGACAGGTCATGGAAAGATCATATGAATATAATCAATCCCTATACCTAGGCTTTACTAATTTTGAAAAGGCGTTCGATACAGTTGAAATTTGGGCACTTGTCAATGCGCTGAAAAGATGAAAAATCGACCATCCAATTAATTGAAAATATATACAATAACGCGACTATGACAATGCAAACATTGGAAAAGACAAAATCGGTGAATGTAAGGTGTGGCATCAGACAAGACGATACGATCTCGCCCAAACTGTTCACTAATCTCCTAGAAGATGTGTTCAAAACTCTAAATTGGGGCAAGAAGGGCATCAACATTAATGGCGAATACCTCCATAATCGACGATTCGCCGACGACATTCTCTTACTGAGGACTTGAAAACAATATAGTAGACGAATATACTTACTTGGGACAAAAATTGACTTTTGTGTCGGACACGCAAACAGCAGAAGTTGATCGAAGAATCAAACTCAGATGGGCTGCATACGGAAAATTGAGGAATGTGTTTAAATCAAATGTATACCCGCAGTACCTCAAAACAAACGTATTCAACCAATGTGTCCTCCCAACGCTTACATACGCCTCTGAGACGTGGTCCCTTACTGAGACTATAATCAAAAATATGAAAGTGGCCCAGAGGGCAATGGAGAGATCAATGCTTGGAGTACAGCCGCAGGAAAGAAAAACAAATGAGTGGATCCGAAATAAAACTACAGTAGATGATGTAGCAAGACTGATCGCAAGCCTAAAGTGGCAATGGGCAGGGCATGTTATGAGAAGGGAAGACAACAGATGGAGTAGGAAGGTGAGCGAGTGGAGGCCAAGAACGGGAAGAAGAGATCGTGGTAGGCCTAGAACCAGATGGAAGGACGATATATGCAAGATAGCCGAAACACAGTGGATGGGATCAACCTTTGAACGCAGAAAATGGCTACAAATTGGGGAGGCGTACATCCAGAGATGGAATATATAAACGCTGGAAATGATGATGATGATGATAAAATAACGTTCCAAGATGATGAGCCCTTTAAAATGATTTCTGTACGCCATAACTCTCTAAAAGGAACTAGGAAGACAGCTTCTCCCTTAAATATAATATTATATTCAAATATCATTCCACGATCCTTGTACACACAACAGATTCCATAGCCTAAAAAAAAGAAAACATCTTTGTTGGGATTGCTCAACAAAAAAAACATACCAAACAGTTATGCTTTATTTTATGAATAGTTTTATGTCCTTTTTGTGAAACATTTATGTACATCTTTTATATTTTAAAATTTTGTACTGCTGTGTTAATTAGAATAAATATTTTTTTCCTTGTGTTTCGGTTTGGCAGTTTTAACAGGACTTCGAATGTGTTCAGAATTTTAAAAGCGCGTTCTAAACGGAAACGCGTGTTTCGCAGGTAAAATACGTGGATACGTTTTTAAATGCTCAGGATAAACTAAAGGCAGGTTACACTTCCCAAACGCGGGGTTACCCAGGTTAGATCAGTGTTTGACGGAAATTGAATGTGGGGCAACTCTGTCAGAACTCGGGGTTACCCAGGTTAAGTCAGAGTTGGACGGGAATTAAATGAAGGATACCTCTGTCAGAACTCGGAGTTACCCAGGTTATGTCATGGTTGGACGGGAATTTAATGAAGGGCAACTCTGTCAGAACTCGGGGTTACCCAGGTTAAGTCGGTGTTGGACTGGATTTCTAGGATTCTCAGGTATGCGGTGAACTGGGTTTAGTTACTGAATTAGGTTAAATAAGTGTTCGGTTTCAGGACTGGTTTTAGAGCTGGACTTCCTTCTTCGGAGCTGGACTCAAAAGTTCTCGGTTTCAGGACTGGTTTCTGGGCTGGAGTTCTTCCTCTGGGTCTCGACTCAAGAGTTAAAAGATTTTTCTGCGGGAACTCCATTTGTACGGCCGGTTCAGCTGTCTTCGCTCGGGTTGGCGTCGCTTCGGTTCGCTGTAGAGTGGGGCCGCTCGTCTGACTGCCACTTACAGCGCCACCAGCGCCTTTCCGGCAATACAATAACGCGCATATTTGCTAAATAAATTTAAAAACGCGTTCTAGCCGGGAACTTCATTACATGTTGTTTTTCTTGCGATGTTAATTTAATTGCATAGGGAAATTGTGCCTAAAATGACATCTTCTTGTTCAGGTTGTGCTCATCCACTCCTGAATGTACCTAGGCCTCTCTCAGTGTTTTCCATGTTTCTCCGTCCATTGCCTTCTGGAACTAAAATGACTGATACGGCTACTAGAGGAGCGGTCAGTACAACGGTTGAAATCCATTGTGTTTAGTATCAGTTACAAATTTGAAGTGGCAGCACGCTTGAGAACGTCATCCAACGAAAACGTGAGCTTAAAAAATTATTTTGGTACATTTCCTTTGACTCATAACTTTACTTCTTTGTTTGGTAATCAATCTATTTTTGTTTGATCATTAAGCTGCTCGCAAAGCAATGCTGTTGCACTTTTCACGGTTTCAAAGCGATTAAAGAAAAAGAGAAGGGCTGGTCAAAACTTCTAAAATGTTTCACGTCCCCCAAGCCACCTTACGTAGGAGAGTTCAGCATAAAAATGTATTTATAACTGGTGTACAAAAAGGTTTGGGTCGATTGAAAACTAGTTTACTAATTAATGCTGAGAACGAACTTACAAACTTAATGCTTGAACATGAATCGAGATTGTTTGGGTTTTCAACAACAGACACTAGAAAGCTAGAATACTAGTTGGCCGAGATAAAAAAATACAAACATTGTTTCAACAGGGTGAAGAAACTTGCAGGTTGGGACTGGCTGAAAGGATTTCGCAAAAGGTATCCGGAGTTGTCATTAAGATCCCCGGAGCCTACTTCAACTGCTAGAGCCCGAGCTTTCAACAAGGTCCAAGTGAATAAATTCTTTGATCTACTAAGAGAAACCATGGAGAAAGAAAATGTTTCTTCTGAAAGACTTTACAACATGAACGAATCGGCTCTTACCAATGTGCAAAAACCTCCAAAGGTATTTGCGAAAAAAAAAAGGAAAGAAACAGGTGGGAGCAGTAACTAGCGCAGAGAGGGGCACCCATGTCACCTTAGTCGCTTGTATGGGCTCTTTGGGGCAATTTGTCCCTCCAGCGTTAATATTTCCTCGCAAGAACCATAAACTAGAACTATTTGATGGTGTACCACCCGGAATACTAGAGATATGCCACGACACTGCTTATATGGTATCAGTTCTATTCGGACGATGGATGGATCACTTCATCAAACATGTGAAGTCCAGCAAAGAACAAAAAGTTATTTTAATAGTTGATGGTCACGCTAGTTATAAGAGTTTGGGAGTACTTTTGAAGACCAAAGAAAATGGGGTTATTGTCTTGTGCCTACCAGCCCAGCGCACCCACCGTTTACAGCTTTTAGACGTAGCGTTTTTTGTCCCATTAGAATCCTACTATAATGCAGAAATGACTGTATGGCTCAAAAATCATCCAGGAAGGACAGTCGACTTGTACCAAATACGCCGGCTATTATCTGCTGCCTATTCTAAAGCTGCAACAATTGGTAATGATCTGAGTGGCTACAGTGCTACTTGCATCAACCCATTCAAACCCAACATATTCCCTGACTATCTCTTTGCAGCTAGTGCTGCAACAGATATTCCCGATGAAATTGCCAACCCCATTGTAGTCACCTCGGCTGCTACCTCTAGAGATGGGTTTGCTAGTACCGAAAATGATGTTGGAGGTGATGAAAGTCAAAGAGATGAGATAGATAAAGATAATTCAGAATGAGAGGTGCAGACTGAAGAAAAAGAAAAGAGTATTAGCGAATATCTAATTATTTTATCTCCACTCGCGTCAGCTTCTAACACAACTGAGTTACTTAAACGCAAAAGAAAGTTAGAAGGAACTAATGTCTTAACCAAAAGTCCATATATTGAAGAAATTAAAGCTAAAGAATCTATCAAAGAGCAAAAAAATTGAGATCTGAGAGAGAAAGAGTAACGAGAAAAATTGTGTAACGGTATTTTCGCCTAGGTTGTCCGCAACCCATTTCACGCTGGGCTCAGGAGTGTATACTTCGCGTTTCCCTCACTATTTTTCCAGCATTTTAGGGACTACGCATGTTTGATTTTAGATAAACAGGATTTCCGGTTTTTGATTCTCTGCGTCTGACAGAAAACGAACGTGTCGTTGAATTGGTTTTCCCGTTAAAGTGGTTCACTTGGAGTTCATCTCAATTTTCTGGGAAAATCATAGATTATAACGTGATCGTTAGTAGATTGTTAGATTACGTTATTGACATTTATTGTCGCTATACTCAACGTTGTGATTCTTTTATGATTTTTGTCGAGTCAATCGTAGTTACCGGTTGGTAAGTTTTTTCTTTTCTTTTAAGTCATGGCTGTCCTAACTTTTCCTTGTATTCGAAATTAGACAACTTGGGGACGGTGAGAATTGTCCGAAGATTTTTGCGCTTTCAATGGTGATATCTGCTGCTTGAGGGAACTAATATTCGAATTCCATCCAGCCGCCTGCAGTGAAAACACGTGCCGGACTCGAGGCTGGTCTAGAACATTCCATTCCAGATTAACCAGGGAAGTGCACATTTATTTTTAATTCCGACGATTTTGGAGTCAATGTAAATACTCTTTGTTTATTTGTATGAATTTATTTATATTACGGGGTAGATAAAAACTATGTTGTAATTTGCACAGTGTGTTTCGAATTACTTTATTGGCAATATGCATTGGTATTTTAGCTTGTACACGTATTAGCGTACATAATCACGGGAATTTCACTTGATATACAGTGTGAGTCAACCGGAGCGGTAATATTGCGTTTTGTTCGGGTTTCACAGCGATCTTTGATTTTCTTATCTACGCTGTAAATCTTGAGAGGCCTTTCATGACTAGAGTGTAGGACGCGACTTGAGGGCGCTTGTTGGGGAAGAAAAACGCAGTATTTTTACTTTAGCTCAAAGTCATTTATTATTGTGGCTATATTGAGTGATTGCGTACTGGCAATTGTGCAGCGATACAGGTTACGAATACAATTATATTTTATTGTTGCAAATTTGGGTTATATATACTACACATTTATTTTTTTGCTAACATTAAATATTGTTGCTGCAAGTGGACTTATTATTTATTGTTTCCTATCATTGTATTCTGGAGTTTCAAATTAAGTAGGTAATAAACTGTGGGTCCGACTAACCAATCGACATCTGTGTTAATGGTAGTGTATTTTTTATATAAGTCGGTGGCCCCCTTTCAAGTAATTAACGTAGAGTTAATTAAAATATTTATTCGAGCAAAGCAGAGAACCGCCCATCTTCGATTGAGGTTCCGGGAGGCTATCATTAACCAATTAGTTACTTACTTAGTGTGGAGAAATTTCCTTTGGAAATTATTGTCAGGCGTCACAATTGTTGAAACAAACGACGAAGACTTGGGATTAGAGGAGGAGGATGATCATGAGGATGTAGCATGTCTATTCTGCAATGACACATATAAAAGATCTCGATCTGGAGAAAGCTGGCTAAAATGTCAACAATGTCATTCTTGGTGTCACAGCGAATGCGCCGATGTCCCTAAAAGAGTCAAGATGTACATACAAAAATGTACATTTGCGATTTATGCAATTCATAATATTTTTCGCATATACTGTAAAAACCTATTCAATAATAAAATTTGATTCTTGAACTATTGTTTTTATATTAGGTGCTGCACTGAATAATATTTCGGGTAAAATGACAAGGTGTGTCATTTTGCCCAATATATCAAGGAAAAATGGACAATTGTAACGGTTTGTATATATATTTGTACAAAGTTAATGCAACGTCTTGTAAGATTTTAAATATTACAATATCAAACTGTGTTTTAAATTATTTTAAAATATTTAGGAACCAAAAACACAATTTTTTTAAAGTATGTCATTTTAGGCACAATTCCCCTAACATTCATAGGAGAGGAGGATATAACTTCTACAATAAAGCACACCAAATATGTTTTTAGAAACATTTTATAGACAACATTTATAATAACAACTACCAGGTAGATACATTAGAAAAGCTAATATAACATTTAACGGGGTACCTATATAAAATTGGAATAACTTTATAAACAGACTTGAATATATAACGTAAGGTACGTAGATCGTATTTGCAATCAATTAACCTTTCTAGGTTTGGAATATTTTGAAAATCAATAAATATTAAATAAAAATACAAAATATTTGAAACACAATACCAAAACTGATCTCTTATTTGTTCCATTGTGTAGGCTGTTTAGGACTTGTAGAAGTTCCAATTCTGTCTTGAAAACTCATTGTGGAAAATATGACTGACGAAACATTCGTTGTTCTTCAACTTCCTCTTTAATGTTCCACACGTGTAGCTACTTGCAAGAAGTGGGGAACGTATGATGAATGTTTCAGTAGCTTCCAAACGATATTCTGTAACTTAGTCTCAGTATCTCACTATATTGCTGTACGTATTCTAATTGATGATTTAAAAAATCCAATGTCATCATGTGAGTAAACGTGTAGGTTTTGGTTTTTTGTATGTTTTTATTACATCTTGAGTTTGATATCAATAATGAAAACATGCTTTATTATCAGCACAGCATCAATCATGAGCAGAAACACATTTCCAACTTCATAAATACTGGCATGGGGAGATTTATATCACAAACCTACAGTGTAATTAATATTCCCTGCCGAATTATACAGAATAAAAAGTTGTTAGCATAATGTATAACATATTTACAATTATATAAAATAGATTTTAACAAATTACCCAGATAAACATTTGTTAAATTACAAAAATATCTTCACAGCCCGTCTACAATGGCCATACTAAATTTAAATACATTTAAACTTTAAAAATACATTTGACTAAAAATATTTCATTTTATCTATGTCACAAAAGCGAAAAGGCTATACCAGTGACACAGAAGCAGGTCATAGTAGGCCCTTTATAAAATATTCGAACTTAATTTTGCCACAAAAGTAAGGAATTAAATGCATAACATACGTAGGTTATGTCTAACTATGTATAACATAAAAACTAATTAATAAAATTCAACTATTCAACATTTCTATGCTGGGTGAATTCAAGATAAATGCATTGTTTTAACGAATATTGTAAAATACTGTAACAATGGAAGAACAGTAACCGACTTAACATTACATTTTGTGTAATACTTTCCTGGCATCTCCTTTATTAAGTAACTTACGAATTATGTGTAAAAACCTGAATGGATGTTAGACAAACATTAATAAAATGAAAATGTTAATATTCCATAAAATACTAATTAAGTAACCATATCAGTACTAAATACTTCTTTAAAGTTTTTAATTTTAGGAATAGTTAAAAGTATTTTAATATTAAGTTTTCATGTATGACAACTATTAACACTGGATAGTTTTTTCGTTCACAGAACAGTTCTGTTTAAACAGAAACAAGGTTTCTCTAGGTCATGATAAAATTATTGTTTATGTAATTTGCATTCTTTCAGTAATGAATAGCAATTTAAAAACAACATATTTAGTTACCTAAATGTAATATTATTATTAATTTCTACTCATTTATATTTGCTTCTAAACTCTATTTGTTGAGCATTAAGCTAGAACGTCAACAAACGCACGCGTTTGACTCACGCGAGCGCGCGCTGTGATTGGTCTACGCTAAATAACGCTAATGCCTCATTACTTAAGGAGTAATTGAGGCTAAAAACCTTTACTTTGCACTCGTAATTACCGGGTTAAGTTTGTGTGCTTTTTGAGCAGTTCTTATCGGTTTTCGGAGCGTTTGTATAGTGCCTGGTGCTTATTTTCCTAAAATGGAGCAAGTTGTTCCAGAAACGTGTAACCGTAGGGAGCGTCCTACTACAAAAGAATTCTGACGGCGCGAACGTTTATTTAGAAACACAAGGAATATTACGTAAATACACATCCGGTAAATCAACGCACCTGTCAAGCGTTTGTTTACGGTCTAGCTCAATGCTCAACAAATAGAGTTTAGTGCAAATACATAAAATTTATAATAATCTTGACTTATTATTATGAACTTCAATAAAGTAAGGGAGCAACCGATTAATGACAGTAATACAGAATATTTAATTATTATTTTGTTTGGTTGCTACAAGAATTTTCAAAAAGCTTGCACCATTCAGGAATACAATATGGGAAGAGTTATTATTTACTTTTATAATTAGATCCAAAAACCTGAGGACAACTTTTTACCATTTAATATATATAAAATAAAATTATGGTAAAAAACATCAACTGAAATATCATGGTGGTCTTTTCTTTTCAATATTTAAGGTGCTAACTTATAATATTTACACCAAACCATGAGAACACACCATTGAACAAATTAAAGACTAGAAACAAAATTATAATACAATGCAAGCTGTTTGATAATGTTTTCACTTAGGTGCGGAAGAAAAAATTATATGTAGTACTGAAACTTTATAACTACATGTAAGTCATAGTCTCTCATAGGCACACAAAAATGCATTTTTTTAAATATTCGTAGATTCGTAGAAGGAAAATTAAGGACAAATTGAAACATTTTACAGCATTTCTTAATCATAACACATTGGAATGGTACATTTCTTCCAAGTTAGTCTTGCAAATACAGTATGAGCAAGAGAATGTGAGATAAATCAAGGACATTACAACATGACGCAGAATGTAGTATAAAATTTTTTTCAGAACAAATTGTATTCACAAAAGTTTACAAAACATTATGACACCAACCAGAATTTTGTAAGAAATTCTGGCTATGAGCATGCGCAAATAGGTCAAAATTACGTTGACATCTATGAGAATACTGTTTTCGGGCACGTTTTTTGGGGTTTATAAATTAGATTAAGGATGGACACGGTTAGCGTGGGCGGGGCGACATAAAAACGTGATAAAACATTGCCCTCTGTCATCACTGATGAACACTAAAAATGCGCATCGATACGACGCAGTTCTGAACAAAATTCTGCATCATATTATACTAGCCTACGGAAAACAAATTTACTGATTCATATACTAATTCATCAGAATTAAATATTGATCAACAACATTAAATTAAATGTTAATTGTTTTAGATACTACCTACTTGGTATTATTTACTATGATGTTTTTATAAACAATTAGTTTGAGGACAGGCAATACATTAATTAAAATCAATTCTTCTTAAATTTGAACTAAATTTTAACATTACAAGCATGCTATGAAGCTTTGCTGGGTAACTAAATTTGGTTTCTATAATTTCAGTAAATAGATACATATTTTTTTAGTATCTAATAATTTTATTAATTCTAGAAAGAAATGGTTTGAATTAAAAATAATGTAAACAATATTTTTTTAATTGTCCTTTGCCACAAAAATGTTCTGCGTTAGATCTTAAAAATAATTTTCATAACTAAAAAAATACATTTAGAGAATTGAAGAATATAAATGTACGACTGCAAAAATTAATTGCATTATCCAAAAAAATTATTTGAACTTAGTTTCTACTAGAGAAGGCTCCAGGTGTAATGGAAATGTTTGACAACACACGAGTCTATGTAGAAAATACTCCTTAATTTGTACATTCTACGACAAACTTTGTAATTTTGTTTGGGGCAGGCGCAGGTTGTCAAACGCAGCTAAATTTTGTGCAGGATTTATTTAAGGTTAGGTTTTTGTTAACCCAATGTGAAACATCAAACTGTACGAGATTGAAAGGATGGACTGTGACTATACACGTTTATTTCGACTTGAATATAACAATCATGATGGCAGTTACGTAACTATAATTTTGTTAATTTATGTAATTTTAGATTACATTTAATTTCGTGTTATCTACAGGCAAATTTAGCCTCAGTCATAAGCTGATTTACAACCTCCTGCCCGGCATACGTGCAAAGAGGGCTCACAGAACCTACTGCATTGTAGGTAATTAACAGGCCATTGGCCTATACACAGAAGAAGAAGAAGAAGAAGAATAGAAAGTAATTGACAGCTACATAAATTGATATTCATTGAAAGATAATGAAAGTTTTTGGTTATTTTTGTAGACCTATAACAAATATGAATGCACCCTACATTTTCGAGACAGAAAAAAATAATTCAGAAAACTGAACGTTCAAAAACTCTTGAATATTGATTATTTTCAATTATCGTTAATAAAACTTTTAAAAGTTAAAACACCAACTAGAGACCCCAGGTAATTTGTCAGTATTGTTATCTAATTTTTGTATTACACCTTCAATCAATTTGTGAAATAATGGTGCCTCCAGTGCACAAATACAAACTGTCTTCATAAAAATACTTTCTTTCCGATCACAAAAATATGAGATTTATTACTAATATTCCCGCCGAATGAGGGGTCTAGTCTATTTGCGCACTGCGATTCGTTTCTCGAAAACGAAAAGGCAGCTAAATTTACCGGCAAATATGCGAGGTGTATAGTCCAGACACCATGACTGAAGGAGATGGCCGAACAAACGTGCACGACGAGGAAGGAAGTTGTCAACGACGATCTTGTGGAAAAAGTGAATAAGAAAATTCGTGAAGATCGGCATTTCATGATTTCGGAAATGGCCGTCTGTTTTCCTTAAATTTCACGTGGTTCCCATGCCAAATTGCCATGAATTGTCAGGAACAGGATATAGTATACCAAACTTTGCGTGAGATGGGTGCCAATGATGCTCACAAAAACCAACGAATGGTCTCTACACTGATCTTCTTGCATCGCTACGTAACTGATGGCGATGGGTGCCTCAATTACACTGTGAGTGGCGACGAGAATTGGATTACATAAAAAAATGTTAAAACCAAGAAACAATCAATGCAGTGGAAGCATGCAGGTTCCACCAAATCCAAAACCTTCAAGCAAACGTTTGGAATCCGAAAGATTATGGCTACTGATTATGGGACAGGGAAGGTGTATTGTTGGTGAATTTCCTGGAATACAGGAAATTAATGCAGACGTTTATGGTGAAACCTTAAGAAAGTTGAGAAGGCCAAAGATTGCTGACCCTTAGAGTCGTGCTTTTACACGATATCGCCGACCGCATGCGGCGGCTCATAATGAGTAACTCATTGAGCAATTCTACCGGGAAATTTTTAACTATCTTCCAACATTTTGTATCATGATATGGTAAGTGTTTAAATTCGAATGCGACTATATAGAGAAATAGTTTAGAAGTGTATCTAATATTTGAGCATATTAAAATCCAAATTCTAATCGATTGCCGATTGGCCTTTAATTTCTGAATAAGCCCCGTACTTTTATGAAACAGCACCGAAATAAATGATTTTCACGCACAACGGCCAGAAGATAATACGAAAAATATTGCTTTCGGTTAAAAATATTATTTCTATTTAATAAAAAAATTCTTTAGTGGGATTTTTTCTAAATAAAAGAATTATATTTTTGAACCTACACACAAAACCATTTTTATACATGACTGCACCGACAAATAAAACTTAATTACATGCAATTTTTAAAAATGCATTGGGTACTTCTTTTGCCTAATGTCAATAACCAAATGAGTGTAACACCTGTAAGAAGTATTTTTAAGGTTTCCATTACTATCGTAGCAAAATACACCCGTTGTTTTAAATACAAAGTGTCTCAGAATTTGTGCTCACATATTTTGTATAGTATCTTAAAATGAATAAATAAAAAAACTTTTAAAGGCACTCCAGTCGTGTTTCACGGAGCGAGGGCAGGAGGACAGGAATTTTAGGAAGCCCTGTCTAATGTAATAGCATACCGTCACAATCACACCACTTATAGCAGCCTTATGGTAAGTATGGAAAGTGTAATTTACTTAATACAAAATTATTTATCTCTCTTATATGAATGAAGATTTCTTTGATATAATTTATCTCAAATTTTCTTAATCATTCAAACGTGTAAGTTAAAATGCACATTAAATTTAATTAACATATATCACAGAATTGTGTGTAGAAAGGTGATGATTTAATCATTACTGCCACCTCCTCCACTATCGCCGCCTCCCCCACTATCACCTCCTCCCCCACTATCGCCCCCACCACCACTATCGCCACCTCCTCCACTATTACCTCCCCCTTCACTAGCGCCACCTCTTGCACTATCATCTCCCCCACTACCACCTGTATCACCACCACCATAACGAGTACTTTCTACTGCATGAGCACTGACACCATCCGTATGACTATCTTGTGGTTCACTAATTGCTATGTTGTATAGAGCTTCTTCATAGGTAGGCAAGGGAAAATTACTGTCATTATTTGCATTTAAAATTCGAGTACTGAAGCCATCATCTTCAACATGCAAATTATGCATTGAGCCTGCAGGAGAATTGACAGTGGAGTCTGCATAAGTAGGTGGTAAGTCATCGTGCATAATTGCAGTCAAGAGAGAAGTATTTATTTCTTCATTCTCGGGTATGCGGGTGTTACCAACATCAAGTAAGCAAGTCAGAGATGGATCTGTTAGTCGATATTCAGTACAGGCGACATGTGAGCAACTGTTTGTGTTTCTTGCTACATGATGGTTTACCAAATGATCAACATTTTGTCGGTAACGATTTCTTTGCTGGCGGGTTCTATTGCTTGAAGGATTTCTTTGCTGGCGGGTTCTTCTACTTGAAGGATTTCGTTGGTAACCGTTTCTTGGCTGAGAATTGTTTAACCGATTTTCACCTCTGTATCGGCAGCACTTGATGATTCCATACATTACAGAGAATGTTGCAATTGCCGCTGCAAGGATAAATTCATAATTTTTTTTCTATGAATTAAATTATTTTCTTACCAATTAACATGTAGAAAATTTTAAGAGGGCCTTCATAACTGTTATCTGAAATATACAAAAATAGATATATTGCATAACGTGTTTCAACATTTAAGTAATTACTTGAAGCAATACTCAATTCTATATTTAAAGAAAAATATTGATTAAATGGCGGGGCATGATCAAAAATTAAAAGCTGAATTGTAACATGAAACGGATTAATGTATATGTCGCAGGGAAATAGCTTTTTACTAGGCAACTAGTATAAGTTCGGGCAGATAGCTTTCTAATAATCATTTAGGTATATATAAACGCTATTATCCCAGGCTAATAGCGTTTGACGGAACTGTTGTTGGGCAACTGGCATTTTGTTTTAACTGTAAGGTTATGTATATATTTTTTTGTTTATATTTTTGTGAATGCTCGGCTATGTAAGTAACGAACCTAACCTAACATAACCTAAAATGTCACAGTATAATATAACATAACCTAAAATAACACAGCATAACATAACATTCCCTTTAAGGAAATCTTCTAAAGACAACCCCCGCATGTCCGCTAAGGAGTCTTGGATTCGTTAGGGAAGGTCGCCCTAAAGTTTGTAACGAAGCGTTACTAATTTTGTATTATTATTTTGAGATTTAGGATTCCGTTTAATTTGTTTACATGCCGTTTACTATTTAGAAGTTTATTAGTTTGATTTTTGGGTAATATTATTGTGTACCGGCCGATGTCTTTCCGCATGCACCCCGTATTATTTTCATTTTAGAAGTGTTAACCGATTTATGTAAATATCATTATGTACCGTTTAATTTTAACTTTGAATTTAAGGCCGAACAAGGTAATTTATTTATTATGTACCGTGTAGCAACATTTAGAATTCGTAGTTTGTTTTGTTATTATTATACTGTATTGCTACCGTATTTGCTACCGTTTTGCTACCGTATTTGCTACTGATTTGCTACCGTATTTGCTACCGTTTTGCTGCTGTATTTGCTACTGTCTAATTTTAATGTTATTGCATTATACCTGTTAATGTGAAACCCGGTATTGTTTAATTCATCCAATATATGTGTTAAACCTTCTCGCTTTAATTCTTCCACGACGCAGTACAATAGAATCTCTAGGCCGATCCCGAGAGTGCAGGTAAATAACAACAGATCCCTGGATACCGACGTCTTCCACTGCAGTTACCCAGGTCTTCGTTATCTGTTCCAGGAAAACGAAGCTGTACCGGAGAGTAAACTCCGTAACAAATCTGGCGCCCGAGGCAATCTCAGCAATTGCACGTAATAAGCAGACGTGCAATTGACTCCGTTAAGCCGATTAAAGAAAAGAGCGGCACACCCTTACCGACTAAAAACCTACCTTCTCTTCATAAGTTGCAGCTGAATCGCCTTCTCAGCATTACCTACACCCTTTTTCATATATGTAAGTAGCTAAGCTAACTTAACATAACCTAATCTAACTTAACTTAACTTAGTCTAACCAATCTAACGTAGCCTATTTTTACTCAAGAACAGTATAAACATTATACTGGCGATTAGACCTAATCTTACCCTTAATTCGCAATATAGTATTTTTGCCCCATAATACAGATATACTGAAATACTTTTGCTATGATGAGGCGTAAATACAAATACAGGATATTACAACTCATTCTAGAAGGTAAAGGTTTTGAGAAAAAGAGGCCCCGGACGAAGAAGAAATCGTGGTTAAAAAGCCTAAGGCAGTGGGTTGCTATTATGACATTCAAAAAAGCAGAGGAATTTAGCGAATCACACACAATAAAGGGAACGGAAATAAAAAAATCACAAGTGATGGAAAAAGTAAGGATGTCCCAGCAGATGAAAAAAAAAAGAGTTCTAAAAGAAGAAGCCGTAAAGAAGGAAGTGGAATGGCAAACAGAAGAGCAGGGATAACGCCAAGAATTTGGAATGTTTAAAAAAAGACTAGAAATGCAAGAAAGAACCAACAAGAAAAACAACGTAGTAATTTTAGGAGCAAAATTACAAAACGAAAATCTGTAAGAGACTGTTAAAGAATGTATGGAACAGGAAATAGGAGTGAAGGTTGAAGTGGAAACGGCATATAAAACTGGAAAACAGGAAGAGAAAATCATAGTGGCAATTTTGAACACAAAATAGAAGTACTCAAAAACAAAAACAAACTAAATGGCTAACCCTCGAGGAATAGCGAATGCACGTAAAAATAAGAAAAGTAGTCAAAGAAGAGAAGGACAAAGGGAATAACACTAAGGTCGATTACACGAAGTTAGAAATAAATGGCACGAAGTACGTATGGAACGGCGCTGATGGCAATTTGGAAAAGATCATAATAAGGAATCGCAACCAAAAAACTAAAGAATGCTAAACCCAAAGGATACACGAAGACTAATATGGCTACGGATCTGAGAACGAATTTAAAAGACGACAAAAAACAAGGAAAAAAGAAACTAAAGATAAGAGTATTTTTCTAACGGCATGGAATGTACGAGGACTGGCTAATTAAATAATTAACAAAACAATTGAAAAGGTATAAAGTAGACATTGCCCTATAAGAAACCAAACAGAAAGGAAATGAAATCTGTGATACAGAAGGGTACACCCTTTACAGAAGCGGCAAGGGTGGAAAACTGGGAACAGGATTTATGGTACAAAATAGTCTTAGAGCTGCGGTAAAAAGCTTCACACCAATTTAAGAGAGGATGTGCTACCTAAGACTATACGGCAAATACTAAAAAATAAGTCTTATTAACATACACGCACCCACGCAAGAAATGCAAGTACAGGACAAAGAAAGATTTTATGAAGAGCTGGATGACATATGCGAAAAAACTTCCAGACACAACTTGAAGATAATTTTAGGGACTGTAACGCTAATGAAACAAATGAAAATGCTGATAGATTTCGCGATGAGTAGAAGTATCATGATTAAAAGTACGCATTACCAACACAGAACAATACATAAAGGTATGTGGAGGTCACCAGATGGCAATACCACAAATCAAATAGACCCTGTATTGGCCGAAACAAAAAACTAAAGGTGCATAAAAGATATGAGAAGCTATAGAGCATGATATCTAGACTCAGACTACTTCCTAGATGTAAAGCTTAAACAAATAATACCAAATAATGTAGCTACAAATAAGGCAAGACAGGAAAAGAAAACAAGAGTGAACCTCCAAACAGAAGAAAAGCGAACAAAATATGGAAAAACTATCGAGCAAAGGCTGGAAACTGAGGGAGGGTTCGAGAATGCAGTGGCGGCTTGTACTAAAGGGCACAAGGGCACGTGCCCACCAAACACCAAGATAAACACAGAAAGAAATTCGCATGTAATTCAGTGCATTATTTTAATTTCATTTTTTTAACGATGGTATCAAATTTTCCTTCCGCGCGGCTAACACGCTCAAAACTATTTTCCGGGGAACGCTCTGATTTGTACCTATGTAGAGCAAGATTCGGTTGCCTATCGGTTATCTTCATTATACGCGATATACCAGGCGAATTGGGCACCGAGCACATTGTTCCTCGATTTGCAGTAAACGTTTGAATTTGAACTTTGAAGCGCTGTTTTCGCCCAATCGCGCGTTTGAATTCAAAGACGAGAGTGACGTTTTTTCAATGATGGAAGTTAATTGTGTGCAAAAAGATCGACTGAACGCATTGGCGGTCCTATCAATAGAAAAGAAGTTCATCCAGTCTATCCCGGATTTTAACAACAAAGTCATAGACGTCTTTTCCAGCATGAAAAATAGGAGAATGGATTTTATGTACAAAAAATAGGTAAGTTTTTTCTTGTGCCCACCCTCTTTCTTAACTCACGAGCCGCCACTGCAAGAATGTAAAGGAAAGAATGCTAGCAATAGAAAGACATATAAAGAGTGCAGTTAAAGAGCATACTGTAACAAAACAAAATGGGAAGAAGGAATGGTATGACTCAGAAGGCCAACAAGCAGTCAAAGAAAAAGTCAGAATAAGGATGATACACGTGAATATTGCAGACAACAAACGAAAATATGAAGAAAAAAGGAGGAAAAGTAAAGAGATACGCAGAACAAAGAAAAGGAACCACAAAATCAAAATGCTAGAAGGTATAGAGAAGAAATGTAGAAATAGAGAAATTAGAAACTTCTACCAGGGAGTGCAGAAACTGAAGCGAGGGTATCGCCAAGAACAAGTATGTGTAAGAATAAACAAGGAGACCGAAACGAAATAACAGAAAGATGGGCAGAGTATTTCAAAGAGCAGAAAAACAAAGAGATGGGAGATAAGAGGAGGATGGAGTGAATATGGAGACGCCAGAACTAGAAGAAATAAAAGAAATAATACAACACCTGAAGAATATCAGAAGCCCAGGAGAATACGAAATACAAGCAGAGGCAATCAAATACGTAGGAGAGAAACTACAGGAAACAATAGGGTAATTAATCCGAGTTCTATGAAATATGGAGGAAATGCCAACAACATGGAGTGAAGCATTAATTTACCCAATACACAAGAAAGGCGACAACGAATTGTGGAAATTACAGAGGGATAGCCTTGTTAGATGTGGTATATAGAATCCTAGCGACGTGTATGAAAAACAAACTGAAAACCTATGCAGACATCGTACTGGGTGAATATCAATGTGGTTTTAGGAAGGGAAGGTCAGTAATAGGTCAAATATTTGTTCTAAATGAAATACAGGCAACTAGCTACTTACATAAAACCCCAAAGCATTTAATATTCATTAACTTTATACACGCCTACGACAATATCGATAGAGAAAAACTATACCCCGCTCTAGAAGAACTTGGAATACCGCAAATTTGGTTAGATTATTAAAAATGACCCTACAAAATATAATAAGTGCAGTAAGGGTCAACCGCGAGTGATCGAGAAAGTCAAGTGTCAAGAACGGTCTAAGACAAGGGGACCCTCTGTAGCCCACAGTATTAAATCCGGTGCTAAAAAAATTTGAGAGATAGTAACGCAAAAAGGCAAGGCACAATATATCACCATAGACACTAATGTCTTGCATTTGCCGACGATCTAACAATTCTTACAAGGTCCAAGGACGAATTGCAGAATATAGTGAAGATCATCATAGCGGCACAAAACATAGGGTTGGAGATAAATGAAAGTAAAAGGAAATACATGGTCTGGGATGATAGTCTAGTAAACCGAAATAGGGACCTTAAGATCAAGATAGATCAAAACAAAGAGTACAGGCGCATAGAAGTTGAAACATTTGTGGATTTGGGAACAGTGCTAGCAAAGAAACCTCGAAGTGCAGACGAAATAAGTGCAAGAATAGCCGCTGGAACTAAATATGCGATAGCAATGAAACCAATAATATCCGAAAGCTTGTTTTCCAGAGTAGTGAAACTACGAGTGTACAAAACTATGATAAAACCCGTTGTGACGTACGCGAGTGAGGTGTGAACTTTGAGGAAAAAAGAACAGTTACTAATAAACATATGGGAGAGAAAAATCCTGATGAAGATCTACAGAGGGGAACTGGTAGAAGGACAAATACGGAAATAAGAGAACTTTATGGGGACGCGGATATAGTGGGGATAGTAAAGGCACAACAAATAAGGTGGCTAGGTCACCTAGTAAGGATATACCAACACAGAACACCAAGCAAAGTATGGTCAGCTGAAGTAGGAAGAAGAAGAGAAAAACCCCGATCGCAGTGGAGAAAGGAAGTCGATGAGGACCTGGAACGTGTGCAGATCCGAGAATGGAGAGAAAGTGCTAAAGACCGGAAGACATTGCATTGATTGCCCAACAAGCCAAAGGCCTACAAGGCTTGTAGTACTATTACATATACAGGGAATGTGTCTTTTTAGTATACACTGTACATGTAATTGTCTATGTATACTTGTAAAAAGAACACATTAATTACGCCTATTGTGTAGGCAACCAACTACACAGAAAACTAAAAAATCAGAAGCACACAGAAACGTCACTGTAGTTGTAAATTATTTTAGTATGAAAGGTTATTTTCGATGCGGTGTTTATTATAAATAGTCAAATCAAAATGAGTGGAACAACAACGACGATCATTATTGTAAAACATTAAATATCAGTAACAGAAAACGGAAATGAAAATAAAAACAACAGTTACAACAATTATTCGAAATGGCCACCTTGTACTCCTAAACAATAACCTAAACGGTGTTGAAAAGCATGCACAGCGTTCGTAAGAAAGCCAGGATTCAAGCTATTGCATTCGGTCCGTATGCGGTCTTTTAATTCATCAATACTTTGTATTGGAATATTTGTATAAATTTTGATTTCAGGTATCTCCAAGCAAAGAAGTCATTGGGCGACAAATCTGCAGAACACAGGGGCCACGGTACGGGACCGAATCTGCATTTACAACGTCCTGGAAACCTGTCCTTTAAAAAGTTTCTTATAGCATTCGTGGAATGCGGAGGGTCTCCATCCATCTGAAACCACGGGCCATCGATGTTTTAAGTTTTCTATTGCCGGAATGATGTCGTTTATTAATAGCTCTAAAAATTTGGCTGTATTGAGATTACCATCAATAAAATATGGACCGATAAGCTTATTTTCAAGTATTCCTAGCCATATACGTTAACTTTCCCAGTGTATTGACTGTGAGTTAAGTTTTGCAAATGGCGGTTAATACGGGACCAATATCTAAGGAATAAGATTAGCAGGATAATGGATAGTGGATAGATGAGGAATTATAATACACACCGAATATTTTGTAAATTGACTTCTCTATTTATTGTGAAAACTGCTGCATCACTAAAAAACTATCTTATTTAAAAGGTATTCAAGTTCATTCAGCAAAGTAAAGAAAGTTTCACAAAATATTGTTCTTTTTTCTTTGTCTTCATCGAACAGTTGATGGTGATTAGAAAATTTGTACGATTTATATTTAAATTCTTTTAGTGTTATAAATACCGAGGTTTTAGAAACATTCAAATGTGAATTTCTCGTAGTGATACTATGGGGTTTTCTTCAACGTAGCATAAAATATTTAATTTCATTTCTTCAGTTAAAACGTGATTACTTTTAGTTCTTATTTTATGAGAATCCCTCTGATTTAAATTTTGTAACAATTGTTTGTATGGTTCGAATACAAGGAAAAGGTCTCTCTGGATATTTTAGTAAAAATAAGTCTCTCACAGTTCTTAAGCTGTTACCATTCTGATACAACATTAGAATTTCCACTTTTTCGTCTTTCCTGTACATGGTTGTATAAAAAACGCAATAAGACACTAAATAAAGACTAATTTTATATCTTAACCTTGAATTAATTTGATTGTTGTCGCTACCTTTTTCTTGTATCTCTAATATTACCGAAAATATAAGCTGGTTAATGAAAATCCAACCACCTTATATATAATGTAATCCTGAATTCACAATATAGTATTTTTGCCCCATAATACAGATATACTGGAATACTTTGGTTATGTCGGGACATGAATAGAAATACAAGATATTACAACTCATTGTGCAAGGTAAAGTTATGAGAAAAAGAGGCCCGCGACGAAGAATATCCTGGTAAAAAAGTTTAAGGCTGTGGGTTGGTGTTACGTCTATCGAGTTATTTAGAAGAGTAGATGATATAATATAGATTATATCTTATCCAATCCTTCAGTACTAAAATTGTCACTAGAAAAAAAGGAGCATGCAATGCTCAAATATTTTTTAAATCCGTTTTTTGTTATAAGTTGGTAAGTAATATTTGTAACTTTATGTTTAAAACAAAAATAAAACGGTAAAGACGTTTGCTTTCAGAATTTGGTAAGCTTATATGTACTGCAAAAAAAACACAGTGTTCCATTCAAAAAACATTGTTTTGCTGCTCCTTTATTTTTTCAGTGGCCTAGGCATATTAAGTGTAGAATTAATTAAACACTTTGTATTTCAGGATTATAATTTATTTATTTATTTTTTCATCACTTCAAGAATTAGCCCTAGTAGCCTTTTCAGCTCCCATATTTTTATTTTAGGTTAGTATGACACAACACAACATTTTGTGTGCAAGTCTGTCTATGAGCGCAAATATGTTAAAATTGCGTTGACATCTATAAGAAAATAATCAAAATAATCGTGCGACTGTTGATACTGTAGAATTTTATCAAAGTTTCATAATAATTGATTACTGCTACATACATAACCACGAATCTTGTTAAGGTGGGAAGGTAGCCAATAATTGTAGAACTTAATAATTTTTTTCTGGCTAAGAAAAAACTTATTTTCAGAAACTGATTATGTGAGGAATATCAACTTGTGCAGTAATTAATATCTGTAAAATATAAAAGTCATAATCGTTATGGTTTAAAAGATAGATTTTTAGACATTTACGGACTTAATAACAGTTCCACTAAATCGGCGTTTGAACCATGTTGTAGAGAATTCCTAATTCTAGGGTATGACATATTTTATAATTTTATTTATTATTTTGAAACTTGTATAATACAACTTTATTGGAATTTTATACGTCTCAATAACACAAAAGTAATAATAGTATCTTACCTAATTATCCAATCTGTTTCAAATTTTGTTAATACCTAAACTTAATCATTATATCAAGATATAATTTAAAAATTTTATATTCAATGGCTAATTAAGACTGTACTTATCCATAATAGTTTAGTAAAATATTGCAGAGTAGTGCGGCAGAGGTCAGAAAAGGATAAAAGAGTACACACATTTCGGCACTTTATACCTGAGTGTAAAGGACGTAATCCTTCTCGTCCGGGCTTATTTTCTAAATTTGCAGGCATAAGTACACAAAAAAGTGTATTTTATGAGACTGAAACTTCCAATTTTATTTTAAATATAAATACTTGAGTAGATTATAAATTACCTATAGAGCGCAGATTTCTAGCTTAATGCTTATTTCCTTTTTTAAACCTCTGTGTTTATTTCATTTTTCGTGCTAATCGAACTACACAAAAACTAATAAATATGAAAAAATCAAGCACATGTTTCAAGCTGATAGATGATAATCCTATATCTCTTACCCCAAGTACCTAACGGAAATTTGGAGATTGTAAAACCCTGCATTCCATAACTGTAAATTTTTCCATAGAAAGTATGCATTTTCAGTCTTGAACTTCTTTTTGCTTGGTACGCTTGCTGTAGTTGTATTTACTATTTTTCGTTACTAATTATTATCTGTTATTGTTATTGTTATTGCTTCTGGTGTGTTATAATTTTATTGTTATCATTATTAAGTTATTTGTGTTTCTATAAAATGCGAAGTACTGGCATCGTGAAAAAGCGAGGAAAGCGATCGCTAGCTCAGAAGTGTCGACGAAAGCGCGAAAAAGTGCTTAGGGTAAGTCCGGGAGAGATGGCGTAGCGGGGGAGTTGGCGCAGTTGTATAAATGACACTTTGGAAATGATAACATTAGTTCTGTTGATAAATTTGGGTGTGCAACAACGTGAGGCGTACTTTGTGCAAATATAGTGAATAAATATACGAAAAAAAGGTAAGTTATAAGCAATATTCAGTTTTAAAGTGGCTTGAAAATGTTTAGCATGACCAATTATCTCCGACTATGTAGGCATTTTGCTGTTTTAAAATAATTTACGGCCATTGCTAGAGGTATTACAGTTCGTGGCGACTGCATAACCTTAAATAATACCGTCTTTGTATTGCTACAGGCGGTGACAAGGTGAGCCATCTCGCCCTGACAATTGGGACAGTTGGCTTTCTGCGTAGCGGGACAGTTGGCGCAATGCCAACCTTTTACAAACGTAAATCTCGAAGAGCCGAATGGACAGAAGCACAGCTACAGCTTGCAGTTACAGCAATACAGAATGGAGATATGGGCTTTAATGAGGCATCTAGATATTTTGGAATTCCATGCACAACTTTAAGAAGACGGAAAAAACTAACAACATCCTGAAGGGGTCGCTAGGACCATCTTATCTATTAGGGGATGCCAACGAAAGAAAAATAGAATATCCAGAGCGATCCGTTACACCAGAACCAACAACTTTAGGGTCGACTAATGACAACAAGAAACCAAAACAGACACACCCACTTCCAGCAGGTAAGTCTTCAGAAAAGAAAAAGAAAACTCCAAGTAAACTGCTGGATGCAATTGCTCCAGTTCCAAGCTGCTCCGGTCTTGCCTCAGTTAGAAAGCGTGCCAAGAATGTGGCCCTTGAATTAACATCACCGGAAAATATAAAATCGCAAAAGAGGGAAACATTAGCAAAACTTCAAAAAGGTACAGAAAAGGGGAACCCTAAGAAAAAGTCCTTGCTGCGACAATGTTAAAAGAAACTACAATATTCCTCTTCATCCGAAGATGATCTGATAGATCCGGTTTTTGCAGAAAGTGATGATTCGGATCTGGCAAACGAACAGGACGAATGTGCTGGCTGCGGCGAAGAATACAGCAAAACCAAAAGGCAAGACGAATGGATACAGTGTATACTTTGTAACAAATGGATGCATGAGGGGTGCACAAAATTTGAAAATATTTGTGATTTGTGCGGAAAACATGCTCTCAAAAAAAAGAAACCATAACATTTTGGTTTACATCTCATGTTTTGCTTATATTGTTATAGACCATCTCACCCGACTTAAATCGCCATCTCACCCGGACACGTTGGGTGAGATGGTTTTTTCAACTTTTTTTTATTTCGCATAAAATATATTCATAAAATATATATTATCTCGTTTTTATATTTTTTTATGTTAACTTAACCTTTCAGTTATATTGTAACAGCAACAGAATTTACTTTAATTAAATAGTTCATGATTTACAAATTTTTCTTGAATTGTGCGCCATCTCTCCCGGACTTACCCTAAGGCGTGTGGTAATGACAATTACGTTGCTGAAGATACTCACCTTGAATATTTTGAAAAGTAAGTCTGCATTCTTCAACATTTTTTAGCAATAGTATTACAAGTGATTCAAATGAATACATTATTTTAATTAAAAAACTATTCACAATAAACTTGAATTTCCTTGAAATAATGCTCTGGATTTACCTATACATTTATTTTAGTGTGGCAGAAGAGTTTCTACCAGAGCTGGAAATCGAACAAACGGAATGTGTGCAAGACATTCCAATGGTAACCGGGAATAGAATTGTCGATATCGAGTTCTTCCTTAAAGAAACAACAAAACTTCACGACCACAACAGAAAATGTACTATGGGAAAAATGAATTTCATTAAAGAAAGAAAGCAAGGGCTTGTGTCGTTTCTATATTATTACTGCAACACTTGCGAGAAAACCTTATCTATATGTTCCCATCCAGCGAATAACAATTTAAACCAAACGTTTGTTTGGGGAGCAACATCAATTGGAATTAGTTATGGCCAAGCTGATGAATTGTTGTCGGTTATAAACACACCAAGTATAACTCCCAAATATTACAGAAAATTCGAAAATGAAATTGGAGCAATTTGGGAAACAAAACTTCAGGTAGCAATGGCGGAGGCAGCAAAAGAAGAAAGGAGGATGGCCATCGAACGAGGTGATATAGAGCATGGAATACCATTTATAACAGTGATTGTCGATGGTGGTTGGGCAAAGCGTTCGTATGGGCATGGTTTTTCATCTTTATCTGGAGTAGCCTGCATCATAGGAGAAAAGACGAAAAAATTAATGTATTTAGGCATTAGAAATAAATTTTGCCTTATTTGTGCCAGAGCCGCAAGTAAAAACGTCAGCCCAAGAACTCATAAGTGTTTTAAAAACTTTAGTGGAGCTTCTTCTAGTATGGAGCAAGACATTATAGTACAAGGATTTAATGAAAGTGAAGTTACGTATGATTTACGATACAAATATGTTGTCGGTGACGGAGATTCAAGTGTTTACGCTAGAATTTTAGAAAATGTTACTTACGGAAGATATGTGCTAAAATTGGAGTGTGCTAATCATATTACACGAGCATTTACTTCAAACATGCATAAATTAGCGGTAAATACAAAATTCGAAATTTCTGCTCGTCGAATTTTAAAAAGTAAATTACCAAGACTGAGTGCTGCAGTAAGAAAGTCCGTTGCGAAGGGAGATGATACTAGACAGTTATGCGAAGACCTTAGAAATATACCGTATCATGTTTTCGGCAATCACGTAAAATGTAGAGATGAATACTGCGTAAGAAAAAAAAATAACGAAGAAAATTATATACCTTTGCTACAAACAAGTGCATTGTTTGAAGAAATTTGCAAAGTAATAGACAACGTCGTTCTAAAAGCAAATCGTCTTTCAAGGAATGTCACTACCAACTATGCCGAGAGGTATATGAGTCTTGTGGCAAAATTTTCTGGTGGAAAGAGGATTAATTATATTCTAAGAGGATCGTATCAAAGACGGTGTTATGGTGCAGCGCTATCCTTTAATTCAGGACCGTCGTGGCATATATACGGTTTGCCATCATTAAATGAAAAACATAGGTTAAATACATATTCTCGAAAAAGAAAATACCTCAATGAATATAAACGTCTTCACCCTAAAAAGAAGAAGAAATTTGATGAACACACCAATGCAGGAATAAACAATGATTACGGACCAAATGCAGCACAAGAAGATTTATCAGAAGAAGAAATGAAAGTGAGACAACAAGAAATTTTATCGTGCCTAAAAAGTGATAATATAAATTTAATTGCCACGGAAACAGTAGGACAACACGACAACGTAAAATGGTACGAAGTACGAAGAAATAGAATTACTGCGTCATCGTTTGGACGAATATGTAATCGAAGAGATACCACTTCTTGTCATTCTTTCCTGAAAACTCTTCTTTATAACTCACCTTACCTAACAACCGATGCAATAGTTTATGGCAGAACACACGAAATTGTTGCTATAGAAAAATATGAGGAAATCAAGAAAGTGAAAGTTAAATCAAGCGGCTTCTTTATATCTAAAGAATACCGTCACTTAGGTTGTAGCCCTGATGGACTTGTGAATGATAACGGATTGGTGGAAGTGAAGTGTTTATACTCGATAAGAAACCAAAAAATTAAGGAAAGTTTAGAAAATAAGCAAAAAAATATGTGCGTAAAACTTGAGGAGGGTAAATTATATTTGAAAAACAACCACCAATATTTTTATCAAATTCAAGGTCAATTAAATATACTAGATAGAACTTATTGTGACTTAGTTTTATATACAGATTTAGATCTAGAAGTGATTCGAATTGTAAAAGACGTGGATTTTTGGAATCATGTGATGTTGCCAAAATTAAATGATTTATTTTTAATTGTATGTTACCGGAGCTGGCTGATCCGCGAATTCCTAGAGGTTTACAAGCTAGGGATTCCGAGCTAATAATCAATGCTCAAAAAAAATAAAAACCAAAGTTTAATCATTTTATCCAATTAGGACCTATTTCTTGTTGTAATTTATTAGTTTGTATTGTTATAGTTTTAGATGCGTATGTAAATCATAATAAAATTATCTATATTCGGCAATTTATTCACTACCTATTCTGTTTATTTTTACTTCATTGTAATTTATTTTTATGGCAACAGTTCACTAGCGCGCGGCGGTTAATTTAATGTAGGTACAAGTTCTAATCCTACCTGTGAGAAGCGCGCGACGTGTTTGAAACCATGTAAGGGACAAAATTGATTAAATCTCGATTTTTGCAAGTTGTAGGACAGTATACATAATTAAAAAACAGTAGTAATATATACATACATATCTTTATTTCTTATAATAATTATAACTTACACTTTTAACAAAATGAAAGCGAGAAATATTGCTACTTCTGTACAATTCAATCATATTACCAACGTGTCACATGCGCTTCGTTGACTCACAATTAGTAAACTTACGTTGAATTTCTACGCTATTAATTTTTACGTAAATATTTAATTGTACGTCTTTTAAAACAGAAAGAAATGTATATATATCTGGGTGAGCTCTATAAAAACATGAAATAAAATGACTATGAAAAGCCTCACAACAACTAGTGGTTTTTTTTGTTGTAGCACTACAAGACGCCCACAAATGTGGAGGAAACAACGCAACCAACAACCAATTTCAGAATTTACATCTTTGTATTCTGAGACTAAACCTAAAGTTTAAAGTTTTCTGAACCACGCTTGGGTTAAATAAAGTCTGCAGATACTGATTTTACTTATTGGCCATACTTGCCTTATACTCAAATGTATAGAATTTTCGAAATCACAAACAACTTCTGCAGGGTAAAAAACTAGGTTTACCTATGCTTTGACAATACTTCAATAGCAGTGGCGTAGCCAGAGTTGGCCCTTGGGGAGGGATATACCGTGAATTCAAAAAGTAATTACATAACGGTTGGCCATGGAATAATAAAATAATGTCTAATGCAAGCTTTATATACCAATTGACGTTTAGGCACAGCCTTAGTTAGGGTGTACAATGGGCCAAATGTGGCCTAAGTGCAAAGAGATGCTTGGAAAACCGCGTCCTAGATCTCGCTCAATCAAATCATCATCATCGTCACGGTACAATAATAAAAGAAAATCCGCGAGCTTAGCTCTCAACGTATACCTACAGTAACTGTTTATTTGCGTTTTTTTTTATAGATTGTATGGAAAAAGGTGCAAATATTAAAGAATACTTAATAAGAACAATATTTTTAGAATACTAGTCTTTATTCAACAAAAAACATTATAAACCAGAATCTAGGCGCTGTGGTTTTTTGTTTTTGGCCAGTCGTCAAATATTTACTTCAACTAGTATTTCCAGATATATCGTCAACATTGCTAAACAGTTAAGGCGATTCTAAAACGGAGAAATCAAACGGTATGATTAGATGTGTTTGGATTCAATTTAATGTCGGGAACGTTCGTTCTGGTGTGGCTGTTGAAACTGTGCAGAACATTTTTAGCAGTCTGTGAATGTTTGGATATGCAATTTTACTGCACATATCTCGTAGGTCTACGGTTCGTTGTTCTTTAACTGGAATCCTGCATAACCTTTCGACCAGAGTTTTAGTTCAGCAAATATGCAGCTTTTGGAAACTTTTGGAAGAAAATGGGTTATCAATTCTTCAAACGAATCCGTGGATGGTTTATGTTATATTTATGCCAGTATTTATTTTTGTAGAAAATACAGGTCGATGTGGTAGGTATAATAGGGGCATTCGAACGCCGCCAGGGCTACCAACATCGGGTGACAAAAAAGTCCCTAGAATGTTACCAACCGAAATCTTTCGAATGCCCCTATTATACCTACTGATGTGGTTTTTTATATTTTGTTACAAAACATGTGGGGGAGTTTATATTGCAAGATTTTAAAAGGAAATAATAATATGGCCAAATTTGAGAAATTTAGATTTCGACAAGCAATAGAAATACTGTAAATTTATTAATCCTAGAACATTATAAGATTTCGAATTTTGTCTGCTTAGTTACAATGTTTACTAATGGTTGTGTATGTACCTATACATCATGCAATTCTATGTCAAAAACTAAGCAAAAAAACTGTAGTATCACTTTGTTATTTACTCTTTAGTTATTAATTTAAAAACTTTTAATCGTCAATATTTCAAAAATTAGTTGTCTAAGGCTGCATTACAATTCGAATTTTTGGTTCAGTTCAGATTCAGATATTCGAAGCCAATGTTTAAGAGAGATCGTCGATCAAAACACTATTAACGACAGGATGAGTAGAACTCAGTCCGTAGGCAGGATTTATATCGTACCGCAGGTATAATTGAGATTCTGGAAACATTTCCATGTCTAAAATGTCGTAATCAGGTAGGTACTGTAAAAAGCAATAACTTGAATTTATGACTAATAGAGTTTCTTTTTCAGTTGGTGAAGGATTGCGAGAGGCTGTTTAATAAAAACATATCAAATAATATACATTTATTTTTTACCCTAGAAAGGAAGACAAACATTTTGACATTGCTGCGAGAAAGCAAATATGAATCAAAAATTAAAATGGTAGACCCCAAGGGATCACAATTAAATCTTTTTGGTAAAATGCAAAGGTTATTACAGGTATATCTTGTATAATTAAGTATCGTAATGAAAATATAGTAATGAAAGTGCGACATGCATGATTCTGTTGCCCCTACTGTTTAAAGAGGATCCTTTACAACTTATTAAAAAAATTAGTTTTAAATTATTTTATTGTAATGATTTATTTAATTTTAATTTTTTCTGTAATAACATTGCTCTTACATAATGTAAATATTTTCAGGAAACAATCATCCTTCCGTGTATAGTACCTGCGGCGAATGACGAAAGTGATTGGTTCTCTCCCACCACGACATACTATGTGTGCATGGACCATACAAAAATTTGTGGAAGTACCAACCTTCCCCAAAGCGATCGAAACTATAATAGCAGTTATTTTTCTATTTAATTTTCAATACCCGAAAAATATTAGGGAAACTCTAAGTTTTCTAGGTTCAAACATACGTCAATTGGAGGAACCTTTAAAACAATTTAAATCGCAAATTGTACTTGTTATTAACAATATAATGAGAATAACCCTAGCTTAAATAAAATAACTAAACAACTTTACTGCTTTTTGATTTTTCAAGTAAATTAGTTACTCTTTTAGTTTTAAGCATGGTTGACAAAAATCCAAAAATCACGGATCTTGATGTTCATAAATCATTGATTTACTACACCAACTTTAATTTCGCATAATAGATATTATTGGATGATATACATGTAGGTAGATAAATAATTTGATTTAAATCATGATTTAGAATTTAGATAATTATAAATCAGACGATTTAATTTAGAAATTTATACTGTTAAGAGGTGTAATTGTGTATTGGTGGGTATAAGGAATTAAAAATCCCTAGGGTATTCAAAAGTACCTCTTAAGGTATATTTTTCTTTCTTGGTATGAGTCACTACTTCAGGTGCAGGGTGTATGTTTATACCTACAGCGGTAGAATTATATACCTCTACATAAAGTATATTAATATCCATAAAGGTATTCAAAAGTACCACTTAAGGTGTACGTTTCTACCTTCATATTGGTCACTATGTCCGATGCAAGGTATGTAGAAGTAGAATTCTATACCCCTACATAAGGGGTATTAATATCGGTTAAGGTATAATACCTACTGTCTACCATACTTTAAGGTATTTCTAAAATACCTTAAGTTTGGATATAGGTAATACCTTTAAAGGTAGAATAATCAACTCTTCTGATTTACAGTGTATAGCTCTCGATGGTGAAGGAATATATCATTACACAGGAGGTATATTTGATGACATTTGTGATCCATCACAAATACATCACGCCGTTCTTGCTGTTGGTTATGGTACTTCCAGCCATGGGAAACCTTATTGGATTGTAAAGAATTCTTGGGGTGTAGGCTGTGGAGAGCAAGGATATGTTAGGTTAGCTCGCAATAAAACTACATGCGGCCTTACTGCACTATCTACGTATACAGTTGTTTAGAATAGCATTCTACATGTTCTTCTTGTATTTCTAATTTTCCATAAATAAAATAATTTTACCTTATACACATGGCATATTTTATTTCCATTCGTTTATTTGGGAAATTTAAATATATTTCTAAATAGAAGTCTTGCAAGTACCGATATTCAAAAATTGTATTACGGAAAATACAAGATAAGATAAATTACCTTCAAGAAATCAGAAAACAAAAAATATTTTTTGACATTAGAAAACCAAATGAGAGAGTTGGTACGCTAGAAGTATTATATTGACTTTCCCATTAGTTCATACAGGGTGTTAAGGGAGTCAATCAAATAATTTCAGGGTGGGGGTGGGGGATTTACATGCAAGATGTGGTCAACAAGTCCTAAACCACTTCTGATTTAGGTTTATAGTTTCTTCGTAAATCAACATTAAACTGCTAGAAACAGCCAGTGCGATTTAAACTAAAAGTAAATAATATTTACATCAACGTGTCATTAGAAACAATTTTAAAATGGGACAATTAATATAAACATCCTAGATTAAGAAAAAACTGTTGTAGTAAAAATGAAATGCAAGCAGTTAAAAATTTTTGTGGCACTAACTGTAACACTAATTTCGAAAGAAACAATATACCTAAATTTGAAGTGTTTCAGTACTTTTCCATTAAAGTTTTGTCCTATTTAAGTGTTCTGCCAAAGATGTAAGTTATATAAGAGACATTGATGAGGGCGGGGATGGCTCAGTGGTAGAAGAGCCAAGCTTTGGATGTAATAGTCCACACGCTTCCCGGTTCGAATCTCTCCGGGGTCGGAAATTTTTCTAATTCCCTGGGTGATCGGTACTGGGTTCCGGTCTCTCCGTTTGCCATTGGGGATCAAATATTAATGGCACTCCTCGTGTTACGATCGCACTAGAGGAGTAACAAGATCATATACACAAAAAATACACCACACACCAGCAGATTAAGCATGGTTACGCACCAACACGGTAATCCGCAGAGTTGCACAAACTAGCTTAGCCTTGTCTCACACCAAAATCGATGGGCCTGTAAGACCTGTGAAAGCTTCATAATAACTAAAAAGACATAGATGAATGGCAAGTTCATAAAACTTCCAATTTTAGAAAAGATGGAGAAGTTACGTGTCTATGAACAAATTAGTGTTGAAAATTATCTTGCAGTCGTCGCCAATGTAACCAGAAGAGTAATTAAAATCTTGAATAATTTGTATATATTTGGAAATAATCTTCTGAGCAGTCGATCAAATAGTGGTGGTACGTTTTGAGAGATTATTTTTCTTATATTGATATTTATATTTCCCAATTTGTACGCTGCTGTTGAAGTCAAAAACTACGCGTTCTATGCTTCAAATTTATAATTACGTGGCGGGTAGATTTAGTTTGCTTTTACTCTAACATATAAAAGAATTTCAATCAACCATCAATCAAATTTAAAATTGATGTTAATAGCAGGTAGTGGATTACTCCTCTGCACTCCGTAGCTGGGCTACTGTTGCCAACGAGATATCTATATTTTCTATATTGTGTAAGCAGAATACTTTCATTATTGTTATTGTTTCGATTGAGCGAGATCTAACACGTGGATTTCCAAGCATCTCTTTGCACTCGCGCCATATTACACCCTAACTAACTATGAATGTTGTGTATATTTACATATTATCCGACCGAAGGCTCACTTGAGACTTTTACCCTGCAGAAAGATCTCAACGACTTCGACTGTATTCGAACCCAATTCCATAAATTCGCTGATTGCTAGACTACCGAGACCGACGAATACTTTGGAGTACCTACCACCTACAAAGACACTCAAAAATGTAAAGAAATTTTGCTACATAATTAATCACGTTGTAACGTTCTCGCGCCTAACAGAAGGCAACCCGTTTTATATATTTAGGGGTATTAATATTTCGAAGTTCGTTCACGCAAGACGATGCTGCGCGGTTTTGTTTTAAAATTTTGGGGGAATAGGAGATTCTAAAAGACAGTTTCTCGTAATTAGGTCAGTGGGTTAAACATTGTCAACCTTACCGGACGTTTATTGTGAATAGTGAATTGTTTATTGAAATCGTTTGTCGATTGGGAATTAGTTTTCCGCTTTGAGAGTCACTTCACGAAGGAACTTTTCCCATACTTGAGGGGAAACAATTCTCCAGGAAATTATTTTTCCAATATAGAATTTACTCCGGTAAAGAAGATTTGGTTTGGTGTTATGCCAGAGTCCATCAACTGGTGAGTTGGTTATAGCCAAAAATTGTTGTCTTATCGCAATCTCCAGAACCTGAATCCTAATCTCAAATAAATTTAATAAGGCGAAAAGTCGTACATCGGGACTTCCAGAAATTAAGACGACGCAGTAGAAAAACTCTACATTTCTACGTCGTGCGAAAATTGATATGCTGTCCTCGCCGTGTAACCTTGTGAGGGTTTTTCCGAGCCAAATGAACACCTGGGCCTATCAATGCAGAGTTTGGTGTATGGACGAGATGATTGGAGCTGATCAAGGGAAGTGCAAATTTTAAAAACTGTATAACCTTGTCTTGTTGTTCACGATTTCGTTATGTTTATTTAAGAATTAATTTATTAATTGAATGGGGTCAACGACTTGTATCATTGGGATTTAATTGGGGTTATGTGTACATATGAAATACGATTGTAATATTACATATTCCAATTTTACATAAAGCAGATATACAGGGTACTCCAATAGTGGATTGATATTGCGTTGTAAGGGTTCACGCCTCGACGATAGTTTTTCATCGTTGTTTACGCATGTATTCGTGACGCGAAGGCCTTCGAAGTTACGGGATGCCCTAAAAATTTCTAGCATATTGTTGGGTAGCGCAATACAGGTCCTAAAAATTCTTTGAATTTGCCACGTTCATTTTCATTATATCCCGGTAGATTAACGTAAAAGTAGGACTTCTAATTTTAGTTCAAATCATTGTTCTGCACAGAAATTTAGCACTGTAAAGGGGTTTTATGGGTTTATTAAGTAAACAGAGATTTGGTTGCAACTTGTGTTTTATTTTACGACGAATTATTTGGATTTAAGTCTACGTAAAGGACAGATATATAAATAAATAAAGGCAGGTGATTAGTTTTCTTGGGGTCCGACTACTCATTTACCACCCCAGACGATGCTAGAAAATTATAAGTCGGTGGCGCCTATTAATTAATTGTTTTGAACCTACTCCTTCTTCGATTGGGTTTCCGGGATTCTGGCTTCTGTCAATGTGTAATTGTCTACCTAAACAGTGGCGAAGTGATGAGGTTGTTTTTGTAATTCAACCAATTTTTGTAAATAGTAAAGATTAAAGGCGTGACAACGTTTGCAATTTTTTACAAATAAATAGAATGCATCATTTGCATAACGGAACGCTGCGGACGCCGGTCAAACGGTATTCGTGGTGCTGCACAATCCGCGGTGGTCAGTACTAGGAAGGTTGGACAAATGTAGAGAATGGTATAGAATGTTATATCAGATCTTCGAATCAACATAGCTCGGCGAATTTAAACGACATTTCCTAAGAAAATTTTAAACATTCATGTTATTAATATTAATATTTTAATGCAGCTTCTCTACAGAATGTGAGCGAAATCGATCCCATAATTTCAAGGGGTAAATTAGTTAACTTGAGGTTAACTTTTGGATATATTTCTAATGACGTCTTCAAAAGCCGCCCAAGCCTCATCCCAAAAAGTCAATTTTATATTAACCAAAAGGGTTAACTTTTGACTAGCATTCAAGTATATGACATAGTTACCCGTCTTTTTTAGTTATCTATTGGGGTTAACGTTTGGGTAGATTTTTCACGAACATCTTCAAAGGTCGCCCAAACGTCATCCTAAAAAGTTAATTTCATACTAAGCAAAAACGTTAACATTTAACTAGCATTCAAGTATATGGCATGGTTACCCGTTGTTTAAGTTATCTACTGAGGTTACTTTTGGGTATATATATATATATATATATATATACAATGAATGTCGATAACAGTCTTCCAAGTGTATTAAGAGCTAATATTATTATTATTTATTATAGCGAGTATTTGCAGCTATTGCCGCTTCTCGCATTCCAAGCGCCATCGGTTTCCGTCGTTTCAGTCTCCTCCTCGTGATCCTCTCTTTTCCATTTCACTTTCTATGTTATTTATCCATTTCTTCTTAGGTCTCCCTTGTTTATTTCTTTGTGCTGGAACACAGTTGCATACATTTATTGGTATTCTTTCTTCATTCATTCGGCGTAGATGCCCGTACCATCTTAACTGCTTTTTATTTATCCTATCCATAATAGTATCTTTGACTGCCATTTTCTCTCTGATATCTTCATTTCTAACGTGATCGTATAAGGTTAGGCCATAACATCTTCTCCAGTATGTCATTTCCGCTGAGAGTAGTTTGTGATTTATCTTTTTGTCTATAGCCCATATGCCATAACCAGTTCTATTATTGCTTTAAATACATTTGTTTTCGTTTTTTTTTTGGTTAGGTTTTTATTCTACAAGATTGGATGTAGTGTTTCTGTCATATTTAATATTAACGTAACCAAAAAGGGTGACTTTTACTATGGATACAAGCATAAATCGTTACCGAGCTTATGATAATTATGCAGTTGCATATATGTTATGCAAAAGAATTTTTTACCATCTCATACAATAAATGAGTATTTTGAAGGATTCTAATTTTTGTGCATATTTCTAAATGTTTTGATTTCAAGCTGCATAAAATGTAATTACTTTACTAATTTTAAATATTTTCAAAGCAGAACAGCATGAAAAGCACATCTCTTTACATTTTTGGCTGAATATTACTATGGCGTAATATTCCAGGGATCCATGCTAATCTTTTACGAACAAATGGAAAAATTCTTTCGACAGTTCTTAGAATAATATAAAGATTATAGGCCTGATAACTGTATATTTCACAATAGACATTTTTTTTGATGAAGTTTATTACACCATGTAATTACGATCTATGATACAGTCGTAATAGAATACAAAAAAAATGAGGTTGACAAATAGGTTGCCTATTATTTTGAACTGTTGTTTCTCGACCCAGAAGATGTCGGTGATGTGTATGCATTTCATTTAGCGGATTTCAACCGGAAAATGGTAAACTTACTTTGTTTGCCGGTTGTCTGATTGCCACATATACATCCGAGGACGCCGTTTTTTCACCCCGTTTATGGGCATCAAAAACAGTAACTGGCACTCGCACTATTAACACGTGCGAATCGTTCCATTCGCATATTAGCTAAACTTTAAATTCGCCACATCTTTCTATTGATTTCCTGATTAATTTTCAAATTGAACTATACGTAAAATTGCAAAGTATTATATAAAGTATATAAACTCAAACAGTGGGCCTCCATTAAAATGAAACTTGCGAACAAACTGAACAGAAGAAACTTCCTACTACGCTGCAGATCCACCGGCCAACTTCCCAACCACATTGGTTTCGATTCGAAGAAACTCCTGGGGCTGGTAGAACTCACATTGCATTCAAAAAAAAGTTTGTCAAAGTAAAAAAGATTAACATGAAGAAATTCAATAGATTACTTAATGTTTCTCAAGACAATGTTAAGCTGTTTCAAGACAATAGTAAATGGATTAGAATTTAACTGATGTGGACATTCCCACAGACATTTTAAACCTTCTGTCATTGGTCCCAAAATTTAGTTTACCCGTTACGAATATAGAAATCCCTCTTGGTAGGTTACTTGCCAACATCGAAGCCATTCTGGAGTTACTACCTAATAACAAAAGGAATGGTTTAAGAGCCCGTGTCACGAACGTCCTAACAAATTTTTTGAAATCTCCTAGTGAGCGCCGTGGTCGATGTGTTTACAACAAAGCCAAAAAGTTTCTTAAAGATAACCCTGACATTCTTATCATGAAGGCCGATAAGGGGGCAGTAACTGTGGTTTTAAAAAGGGAGGAATACCTTAACAAGGTATATGACTTAGTCAGTTATACCTCAGTATACAAAAAACTGGGGAGAGACTGCACTTTTACTACCCAAAAAAAAACCAACGATCTTCTGAAAGAACCTAAAACCAATGATGAGGTGGTCTGTAAGAAACTCATTTCGAACAACTCCGTGGCTCCTAAGCTATACGGACTCCCAAAAATACACAAGGTTGATGTTCCCTTGAGGCCGATTGTGTCATCAATTAATTCCCCTACTTATGGTCTGACTGCATTTGTTGCAAACATTTTAACTAATGCTTCCAAAAGAACACGAATTACAATGTGAAAGACTCATTTTCTTTTGCTGAAGAGTTTAATAACATCCTTCTCCCTGAAGGTTTTGTCCTTGTCTCTCTAGATGTGGTTTCATTGTTTACTAATATTCCCCTTGACTTATTTTTGTCAATTAATAGTGAAAAATGGAATTGATTCACCCTGTTTGTAATTTTTCTAAAGATCAATTTTTAAATGTTATTCAATTCATTTTTAAAAATAGCTACTTTGTGTTTGATGATTAGCTTTTCCTCCAGATTAACGGCACCCCTAGGGGGTCGCCTTTAAGTCCAATTTTAGCCCAAATTGTCATGGATTACCTCCTTGATCAAGTAATCCCGCTTCTACCCTTTGAGTTACCTTTTTTAAAAAAATATGTTGATGATTTAATATTATCGGTTCCCCTGGATTCAGTAGAGACCACCTTAAATATTTTTAATAATTTTCACTACCCGTTGCAGTTCACCGTGGAAACTGAAACGAATAATAGTGTACCTTTTTTAGACATTAAACTAATCCGTAATTCTTCTAATTGTTTAATTTTAGACTGGTTCCAGAAAGCTACTTCTTCTGGTCGTTATATTAATTTTCATTCTGAGCATCCTATGAAACAAAAAACGAACATTGTGTTGGGCTTAAAAAACCGCATAATGAAAATTTGTCACCCTTCGTTAATTCAGAAAAATCTTGATAAACTTTCAAGTATTTTAATCAATAACGGTTATCCCAATGTTCTCAATAGAAAATTACTTTTTAGTGCTTCCCGTCCTGTTCTCGTTAACCAACAACCCGCTGTGCAAGCAGATCAGGTTTTCTACTTGAAACTTCCCTTCATTACTAATTTAACTTATGGTTTCATTAATGTCTTTAAGAGTGACCACATCAAAATCGGGAATAATAATTTAAAAACGATTAATAACCTTTTTTCTAAGGTCAAATGCAGGACTCCTATGTTGATGAGGTCGAATACCGTATATTCCATCTCATGTCATGATTGTAATAAAATATATATTGGTCAAACCAGCCAATGGTTAAGAAATCGTCTAACTCAACATAGAAGTGACTGCAGCATTGGAAACAATTCCTGCGCCTTAGCCATTCATTCTAATGGTTTAAACCATCAACCTGATTTTAATGATGTAAAAATTTTAGATAGTGAGAACAACCACAAAGACAAGCTGTTCTTGGAAATGTTTCACATTTATAAAGAACCCCTAAGTATGAACTGAAAAACGGATGTACATCGGCTTAGTGTTATTTATTCTCATGTCTTAGATATGGAGTTGGATAATGGTTAGGTTGGTTAAGTTTTCTTGGTGCCCGTCTCTGGGCGTGGGATTTGGATGGTAAATCAAATTTCATTCCGGGGGTTTTGGTTGTTCGTTTGAATTTCCCGCCCAGTGATGGTTTTTCTATTTATCTTAGGTTGGTATTAGTTAGTGACCTTTTGTCATTGGCGCGTTTTGTAACCTGTTCTGTCATCACAAAACTTGTTATGCTGCAAAATTTCTTTTAAAAATTGTTGATGGTATTAGTTAGTTATTAAGTTTATATTTAAACTCATTAGTGCCGTTATGTACACTTAGTTTATGACAATGATGTTGGCCAACGGCAAGTAGTTATCTGTCAAGTATTCTTTAAGTCATGCTGTTTTTTTGAGGTTATCCTCTGCTCTTGGAGTTTTTTATAGTTGGCTCTGAAGATGGAAATAAAGTTTTCCGAAAACTTAGCTCAATAAACAAAGGGTGGTTTAATTCTTTGCCCTCGGTCGATTACCCCAACAACGTAACATCCGTTCATAATTCTACAACCAAATACTCTCCTTCCAGATTTATATATATATATATATATATAT
>JABXWE010000564.1:0-26818 GCA_014611495.1 Limonius californicus | reverse complement strand
CTTACAAACCTTGTAAGTCTGTTCGTTACGAGGCAAGGTTTTAGGATAGCGCTTGAACAACCGTTTTGAGGAAAATAACTCTACTGTTGAATAAAGATGATATGAACAGTTTCCAGTATGGGAAAGTCCAGGGAGGCAGTCGCGTCCACTTATTCCAATATTATCTGCTGCAATTCATTTAGGTTATATATTGGCTGCTGGTAAATGGAGTTCTTTAAATACTGCCACAGGAAGAAATCGCATGGCGTGAGGTCACAGGATCGGACAGGATAAGCTATTGGTGTGTTTCGACCAATTATCCGTCTGTCGAAAAATTCTAGTAATTCTTCCGCCAAAAAAACCTGAAAAAAATCTTCGTTGATTTTTCAACATATAAACTCTTTCGTCTTACTTTTACCTTTAAAAGTATGGTCCAACTATTCTACGCCTTGAAATGGCCGTAAACACTCCAATTTTTTGAGGATGAAGACGTGTCTACCATAAAAGTAGCCTTCTCCGCCATAAACGCATGCTTACTGAATTAATGTATCCATCTAAATAAAACCAGACTGAAAATTTTTCTCCTATAAGTCGTCATTGAGGTTACTTAGCATCTACTGACGATATTCGACACGCTGAAGATAATCAGCTTCGTGTAATTGTTGTACAGATGGCCAACGGTAGCGATACAAGTGGATATCTGTCTTTAATATTTTGTGGTAGGTGCTAACTGACTACTGCACTTGTTGAGACGAATGGCTAAAAATCCACAAAAAGCTAAGAAATCCAAGTAAACGACCACAAATGGCACGAACTCAAAAAGTGAGGTTAGGTTGAAACAGCTCATGTGTGATACGTTGAAAGTGTATTTTTCAGCGCCGAGTTGACGTCAATTAAAAAAAACACGTTGTTATAGTGTTTGTATAATGATGACGTCATTTCAAACAGTTTAATAAAATAAAGGCTTTCCGAAAATTTTTATAAAGCTCGACATCTGATTGGACTTCGATGCCCCACCAATCACAAATTTGAATGCCCGCACTGATTACCACTGGCCTAAAGCTGTAACCTACTTTTGAAAGCGTTTTTAGCTAGGTTAATGGTTTTTCTTTGAAATTAGACGGTAACCTGACATATTGTAGATTCTACTTATAATTTATGTTTCACATCTGACTTTTTCCATTATTGTGAAAATACACGACCACACCTAACACAGAAGTGCACTCTAACCTCACTTCTTGTTTGTTTTGCAAACCGCAGCTGATGTTTCCATTGAAATTTCCTTTACGGTGTGATATTCCTTCAAAATATTTGTGTGGAGCATGACGTGGTGAGCTTGTAAATTTTTTTATAAAAAAATTGTTTAGTGGGCAAAGGCTTAATAAAAAGCAATGCGTGGCTATTGTACAGGATATCCCCTACTTAAAGGATAAAACCAGTGTGGTCTTCTCAGGGCTGTTTATCATATCCTTACCTTTATTTTCTTGAACACGCCGTATAAATATCTACAAGTGATTTGTACACACCCAAAAGAGTCAAACCATAACGACTAGCTAGAATATTCTATCGTTTAAAAAGTCATGTACCTTTGTGTATAATCGCCCAGTGTGGCCATATTTTTTATATGTTTGCATTCTTTTTATATTTCTCTTCGTAGAAGTATTAAAGCAATTTACAGAAAAAAACATAACATAACCAAGATATAACATCATTTTGTATGTAAATGTTTACATTTATTAGTTGTTTTGAAAGAGTGAATTTCTTGTAACTAGTTTGCTGCTGTTAACGAATACATTTAACATAAATAAAAATTGCAGTGTATTTTGGCAACTGCTAAATCTTGTATACTTAGATTATTGTTTGCTTCAGTAAGGTTATGTTTGTTATTCTCCAAGGAACTTCATTCAGTTGAAATTTAAAAGTAAATTGTTGTAATAATTTGGCTGTTTGTATTTTTTTAGATTTAATACTTTTATGTGGAGAAAAGTCAAAGAAATCAAGGAAAAAGAAATTTAATTTTTAATTAAGGGTGTATACATAAAAACTAGAACTCATATCAATAATTATTCTTTGAACAGTGAACGACATCAGCGCCACCTGTTGGCTGGCGGGGTAATTAAAAAGTATTCAAAGAAATTACATTACAGTAGGATGTAGGTATATGATGTACAAGAATTGTATATTGCTAAATTAAGCACAAAAAATTATTGAAACAATGCAATTCCTAAGAGAATGTCGTCCATTTTATTTTCTAAAGAAAACGTCCAGTGAATCCAATATGTCTATTGTATTTGATGTTTCTAAAAGAAGATAGATAGACAAGTTTACTGCAATGTAGTGTAGGTAATATTATAATCATTAAAAAATTTCCAATACTTGCTATGGGGGATATAAAATAAATAAAGGTGAAGTATTTGTTTTATGTGTCGTTATGATTCTACTTCAGGAAGATCTTCACGGTTTGTGAACTAGGTTTGATTATCTACATATATGGGATTAGAAAATTACAGTGAAAATACCTCAGGAAAATGATACAAAAATAAGTACATAGTTCTTAGAATTACTTACTAGTTCTATCTAGAAATAATAATAATATAATAATATTATTATTCTTATTATTTATCCTAGAATTAATAAACCTTTGTTCCTTAAATGTTTTGGAGAAAAATGCTTAATATGTACGTAAATCTTCCAAGTTGCTTTTCTTTGAACTACTCTTTCTGTTTTTTGTAATCTATTGCAGGTTGTTAACATTTCAGCAACATTTAGAAAATCTACCAAATACATATTTAAAGGTGCAGATAACATTTTTGGGTAGTAACTTATAATTTATACTTCCTAATTCTCGGAAAACCCATAAAAAGATTTCCTTCTGCTTACAATGTGTAATGATTACAACCATAAATAGTACGTACACCTTCTAATTCATTTTAAATATGTCTCTATAAAAATGTGATAAAACACAATTCAATATTTAAACACTTAAGTAAACGACAACGGCAGACGTTTAGTTGTCAGCTCAAACTACTAGCGAGTTCTCATGTACCAACAGGAGTGGACATCCTAAAATGGCAGCGATCTAGTCTCTGTTAGAAGCTCTGCTGTCGCCACTCCTTTAAATTTACTTATTTAAGTTTTGCCCTAATTTTTTAGTACATTATAATTTTTTATTGAAATATCGATTACTACAAGAGATGTTGTGGGATGCTATACTAACAACTGCATAAAATCAGTAATTCCACAGCATGAGGAAGTTTCTATAGAATGAAAGAATAATTTGTGCCATCTAGCGGATAATAAATCGTTAGTGCATATTTGAGATTCGTGTCCGTTCTTTGTTAAATCTACTGACCCACATATTAGAAAGAGTTCTTCTCGCATTGTAGTACAATATTTGATGTAGAACATGTAGATATTAGTTTTGTTTTATTAAAGCTCACTATTATACAGTTTTTTTTGCATTGGAATAATTGGTTAAATTGAACGTAGACGGTTCTTTGCTCATTCATGATATTACATATAAACTACAGCATGTGAATTTTTCCAAACAATTTAGATTAAAATACCTATTACAATTAAGAAGGACTCTGAAGTAGGATCTGAAGTATAGAGGAGGGAACTCATTTTAGTTTCGAAGAACGGGGGGTGGAGCACGATTTCTTACAAAATAAAACTCAAAACTATTGAAAAGCCTACAATGTACTTAAGTGAGCTAAATTTTTATGTTAATAATAATCTCGGATTTGCCGCAAATTTGTCTATAACTTTCTTTTGCATCATCTCATGGTTTTCTTTTACAAAATTCCGATGCACGCTCTTCAGGCATAATCCAGTCGGCCTTTCCTCTCCCATAGTGCTCCTAAGTTGGGTCGTCACTCTTCGAAGCGTACTGAAGGATCATTCTATGGTCGCCGTAGTGCATGGAATAGTACTCAAAACTGAGAGTGCTTTTCTCATGGCGGGGAAAAAATATTGGTTTCGTTAAACAGGTCAACGACTTCTGTATCCCTTAATTTGACTTTAGGAAAATGTTTCTTTCTTCATCCACAAATTATACCAAAGGTCCAGTTTTCCAGTGACATCATCCAACTCACAACATTTTTTAAACAATTCTGCGTTGTTGTGTAGGTCTGTAATATTAATTTTGGTCATGTATGAAAGATGTAGTTTTGTTAACGCAAAATCTATGGTATTTTCTTGGGAAAATCGAATATTTAACGATGATGTAAGCGAATCAAGATATGGTATAATTAGTGAACGTCGCCAGTATTCATTATCATTGTCTGATGCAGAATTGCTTTCCAAGTCCATTGCAATGTCTTGTGCTCTTTTAAGTAATTCTTCAGTAATTCGATCTGCCTTCTTACAGTCTTTTTTGAATATGTCGATTCCTGTAATGTGTTCTCCCACCTTGATCAAATCCATGGACTTTGCTTGCAAGGTGTTAACTACTGGTTCCAACACTACCGAGTATTTTGCTATTGCAATTAGGTTAGGCTGCAGATTTTATAGTAGTTTTGACCAATTGTCATAGCAATGGCAACACTTGTTATAGTTGTGCCAGCCAATCAGGTAATACACGTCACATATAAATTTTATGACGTCACAACCTTGTATGTGTATATTTATATTGAAACAGTTTAAAGTGGAACAACAAACAAACGGCCGTAACCTCAAATATTTACTTTTTAATTTAATATAAAGTAAGTAGAAACCACAGCACCTAATAATTATTAAATTAAAAATATACTCAGTTGTAGAAGTTAATATTACCTCTCTGACAGCATTTAAAGGTAGAACTGGACCATTATTATTTCGTTCGCGTTCGAAATAGGTTATCAAACTTGCGACAAGTTGTTTCGACTGTCTGCTTAAAGGTTTCGGCATTTTGTAAAACTGTACAAAAATACAATGTAGGTTAGTTCTAATTAGAACTCTTTTTATAGCAATAAATAAACAAATTATTCACAAGGAGAAAACTACGAACAACCAACCTTCAATGACAGCTGCAATAATTTCTGACAACTTTCTGACAGCAAAGTATAAACATGTTGGATTTAATACCAACGTAACGACACATAACAATAGTTCTGCTATAAAATATAATAGATTTGTATAATTTAATTTGTTAATTATTTTTAAAAAACCATGGGCGTTGTGGTAATCTACTGTTGTCTACTAAATTTAGAAAGTAAATATATAAAAAAGAAAGAATAACCTGCAATGACTAATTACATTCTGGCACTGCTGCTCGTTGATCATGTGATCTATGACGTGCATTACTTGATTGGCTGCACAACTATAGGTACAACGCTAATAGAAACTTTAAGAATTCAGAGCCATCTGGTGTCTTCGGATGCAAGGAGAATAGCGGCGAACGGCGAAATAGTTCCGAGATTTCACGACAGGTGGCTCTAGGTACACTTGTTACTAGTCAGTATTTATTAAACGTTGTGGCTTTCTTCAAACTGGTACTGAAGTGATACGTCTGTCTATGTGTCGGGGCGGAATGCGAATTCGGTTTGCGGTTTTTCTTCTACCCATCGCTGGGTAGTTAAATTTAGAGTATATTTGCAATGTAGAAAACAGTTCGAATATCTTCCACTACAGAGGGTTCTCGCTATGCTTAATTTTTTGTTGAGGCCCCATTTTGTTAGATATTTATATGCCTCATAAAACTATATTAACGCGCATTCAATAATCCTTAAATTTATTAACCAAAACTCTTAACACAGTCTTTACAATTAAAATCTTGTAGTAACGAAGCATTTACTTCAATAAAATATCCTACAATTTCTAACAACTGAATTTGAGAGAAAAAGAATATTATTGTTTTTAAGAAAAATTCTTTCAGAACTGTTTTTTTCTGTTTCTTGTATTTTAAAATTTAAAACCTATTTCATATTTGGAATAATAGCAAAAACTCTTACGAATCTAGAAAATAGTACTTTCAATGTACTTTTTGATGTCACGCAGGGAATGATATCAATTAAAACATAATGTTGCACCAAACAATTTTGAACTTCGATATTTTTTTTCTCAAAAGTTTTGGTATTGCTACTGACCAAAATATCACATTACCTAAGTTGGAAGTTGGTTAACTGGAAAATCGATAGATACAACAAATATATAAGTTTTGGAAACGCTTTCTATGACTAAATATAAGAACATTTTTGTATAATGGCGCCATCTATTAGTTCTGTGCCCCTGAGGCCGCCCTCTTAATTTTTCGTTTCATTTTCAAACGCAAGACTTAGTCATAAAAAAATGTTACTTTAATGTAAAAACCTTTAATATCTGCAGAATAGAACAATGCAGTTTTTATATCAAAAGATTTTGGAAATCGAAAATAAACTTACCTTGACGTGCACTAGATATACTTCTAATTGCGTTATTCCTAATTTCAGATGAAGCTAGATCCCATAAAAAAGGTGTCTTGGTGCACTGTTTGGCGGGAGTATCGCGATCAGTAACCATCACAGTGGCATACCTTATGTACAAGTGCTCCCTGAATCTAAACGATGCCTTCAATTTGGTGCGGGCTCGAAAATCCAACATAGCACCAAATTTCCATTTTATGGAGCAGTTGCACAACTTCGAAAGAGAACTAAAACTGGATGTGTCTTCCCAAAGTCCCAGTACCATCATGGAGCAAATTCGGCAAGAACAGCAAGAAACACATAAAACAGACGACAGTAAACCTCGACTATGTCCCAATTGCAGCCTTCGAGAGGACTGTAAGTGTAGGCAACACACGGAATTTTTGAGTCCGCTAGCGCAGATCGGTGTCAGCCCAGATTCTGGCATTGAATTCGATCGCTGGGCTTCAAGTGCTACGCCGGGTGAATGAGACAACAAGGGGGGGTCTCAGTGGCACTTTTAAAGCAACAATGGGTCACTCCTGTGGCTTGTAGTGTTACTGTCATCTCCCCTTTTCCATTATACGTACTTCATATAAATACATTTAATATACGTTTCACGTTATTTATTGAATCTTAAAGAGATTTAAGGTTCCATTCAACTTTTCCAGCACATCAAGTAGTAAATAAATTCTATTTTTGTTATCGTGCCAGTATTATTTTGTTTGTATAAAGCACATGCACTACCTTTTTCATTCTGTGTGCTGTCTCTAGATGTCACTTGGTTTTATAAAATTCCATGTGAAATGTATCTTGCATGCCCAGTATGATACTGGTAGTGAATGTATTCACAAAACAATTCAAATGTTAACATTCAGCACATAGTTATTATCGTGTATTGTAATTTATTTTTTTTTTGTTTAACAAAAGTAACTGAATTTTTAGTTTTCCCTTAGTATACTTAGTGATCAAAATTTAAAATATTGAGACAACATTTTAGCCTTTGAAATGCTCTAACTGCAGTGTTGACTTCGTAATATTAATATTCAACATTTTTTATTATTTATTTGCGATCATTTTACACCTTGATAAACTACGAGTAGTTTTTCAATGTAAAGTTTTGATAGCTGTTTTATACACAGTCCATATCAACTGATTGGAGAAAAATGCAAAATTGCCCAAAACAAATGGCTTTATTTCCCGACACCCAACTCACGGATGTCGCGCCTTTTGATTGTAGTTGAAGAGTTATTTATTTTATGGTCGTCGTAAAAATAGACGAAACCATTTAAGAAACATATACTTAACATATTTATTCCAGTCGCTGTAACGTTAGACGAAACTGGTTAATACTGTGTTACAGATTGGAGAAATTCATGCCACTTGTGTTTTCTAAATTATATTACAATTTCAGCTGATGTGATTTATGCTATAGCTCTGCTGCAATCATAAACAAAATTAAAAAAAACACTCGTAATACAGGGTCTTTGTTCAAAATTATAAAACATCTGAAAAGTATCCCTGAACTTATATTCATTTTGGTATATAGACAAACGAAAATATAACCTCAAACCCATTGTATTCTCCACAAGAAACGGAGACTAAGCGCATTTGACACTACATGTGTTTTTCTGCTATTCTTACTCTGTCCTACTAATTATTTAATAAATGCTGGGCAGGGTGAAAAAAAAACAGTTGAAAACTGAACATGTTGTGTTGCAGGTATCCAAACAAATATCTGAATTTGTAGTGGGTGGTAATTACTATTCATGGTTACTTGGCAGGTTCTGTGTTACGTCATGTGGTTACCATGCTTAGACACTAAACTAAACTCTATTTGTTGAGCATTGAGCTAGAACATAAACAAACGCTTGACAGGTGCGTTGATTTACTGGATGTGTATTTACGTAATATTCCTTGTGTTTCTAAATTAACGCTCGCGCCGTCAGAATAAAATAGACCCATTCACGAAAGTTCAGAAAAATGTTAAAGGTACCTTATTTGTAGGTGTTTTATTTACGAAATTAATTAAATTTAATATTAATGAGTCAACAAGCAAAACTTACCGGCATTTACCCAAGTTTCATCGGTATAAAAAATTACTCGACCTGCTTGCGATATTTTCGGATAGTTTTAAGATAATTGAACATTAAAAATGTAATTTTTTTAATATTCTATATAAAGTCAACCTCTTAAAACTCGGCAATTGGTCATCATTATTAACGACCGTCAAAATTTTACTTACGGTTGGTATATCGTTCCGAAAAAACAATTTGGGAACCTACACAGAAATTTACCAAGCTCATAAATGCAAGCTTAGGAATAAGTTTCGCAAATTGTACAGAAAAATTACAATTTGTTTAAAAATAGAACGTACCTTCTTACGAATTGCAAAGAGAACAGCATCGACAATTTCATCTAAAAGTTTTTTTTATAACTTCGGGAGATTTTGGAGAAGACAAAGTTGTAGTATCCCGAAACTCCTTTAAAATTCATTTTACTGGTGCAACACTAACACCCACTGTTTTAGCAACAAATTGTACAATGTCAGTCAGTAAAATCTCAAGATTTTCTTCTAACGTCGAATTATACAATTTTACTATTAATCGCTTTTCATTTAAAGTAGTAGGACGCCCCCTACGATTACACGTTTCTGGAACAAGTTGCTCTATTTTAGGTAAATAAGCACCAAGCACTATACAAACGCTCCGAAAACCGATAAGCACTGCTCAAAAAGCACACAAACTTAACCCGGTAATTACGAATGAGTCGGGTGAGTTAAACACGTTGACGTTTTAGCTCAATGCTCAACAAATGGAGCTTAGGTAAAAATTATTAGGCATATCCATTACATGACTTCCAATCAGTTAAACAAACCTAAAAATAACCTCTTGTATATTCCACACCAAACAAAGACCAGGTACGTTTGACACCCTGTTTGTTTTGCTACTACACCAATTATTTTTACTCTATTCTACTTGTTTTTTAATGAATGTAGGGCAGAGTGAAAAGAGAGCCGCAGTTGAAAACTAAACAGGTTCTGTTGCAACCTGCACAGCTAATGCAGCTAACCAAACCTTATTTGAATCTCGAGATAACTAAGGCTATGTGTTACGTCACGTGCTCACACCGCTTGGATACTAAACTATGTCAAAATGATGTAGTTAGTAAATAAACCAACTTGAAACATAACCTCAAACACTTTGTATTCCCCACACCAAACAAAGACTATATGCGTTTACACCACGTTTGGTTTTCTGCTTTGCCATCACTTCTTCCTTTGTCTTACTTACTATTTAATAAATGCTGGACAGAGTGAAAAAGAGATGCAGCTGAAAACTGAACAGGTTCTGTTGTACCCTGACCAGCTGATACAGCTAGCCAAACCATATTTGAATCTGAGATAGCAAGTATGACTGGAATTTGCAGTGATTGCTGATTACTATTCATGACCACCAATGAAACCATAAAATGAGGTTATGTTTTTCTTGAGTAAATTATTTGCATACCCAAAAGGGTAAGATTTTGATAACCATCTGTAATGCAAAAAGATCGTTAATAAATAATAAACACAAGCAGCATTTAGAGAAAGTTACTGATTTATATTTCATTTAAAATTAGATTCTTCCAATGTAATTATAACTGTGAAGCTATTGATGGTATAAGTAATTACAATTTATGACACATTTGGATCACTGAGGATACCTTCAAATAATTCATCATAACAGAAAGGTATTTCAAGAAAGATTAGTTTCCTTCTAAAATAAATGAATAGAAGCTCTAGTACTTTAATTGCTTTCGATTTACATAATTAGTAAAGTGAAATGCAAAATTGACGAGAGTTGTGAATTTGTCACACAGTCTAGTCGAAAGGTATATAGTCTGTCAAATTTAGGAAGTTAACGGTTTCTGAAGTTGTTGCCCATCATAATTACTTTCCACCAGGTTAAACCTTCTCATTACTATTAATAAAAATGCACAAAATATGTAACTTAACTGATACCGTAGAATTTATTCTAAAATCAGCTGCTGCTGATGTCTACAAATGTATCGCATATCTGTGAAAGATGAATGTAAATAATTTGATAGGATTAATAGATAATAGTAGTGGTTTCCAAGCATGGGTCGCAGACTTGACCCAATTAACTTTTTGTAATCTTGAACTTATTATACGACGTACGGGAGCATACAAGAAATGCTTGAATTGTAGGCTTGCTTGGATTCTAATGATACTAATGTCAGTGCCATATTTTGTTTTGTTATTTACAAGAGACCTTGCCATAGATTGTGTTTGTAACCGTTACTGTAGATTTAATGAAATGATTTTATAGCATAGAAGAATGTTAAAAGTATGTATACATATATTAAGTACAACTTATATTTTCGTGTACAGTATGAAATATATTTAAGGAAGTACTGCAAAGTATTAGTTCTTCATGGTCTAATATTAACAAATTTATCAGACGTTAGTGCCAGTTTGTAGATGTTTGATGCCAAGATGCCCCTTGTATTAGTGGTCTGAACAAATTACAGAACATGTGATGTTTAAATTGAAAATTTTGTTGTGTAGACCTCTATTGTATAGAATTATTCAGATATTAATATGACACTTTATTACTTCCTTAAATCGTCTAATTAATATAATTATGCTAATTATTTTTAGAAGTAATTCCAAAATGTGGAACTACTTCTATTTCAGTATGCCAGTATGCTAAATTTGTCATTATTTATGGTGTAAGTGGTCACGATCAGAAACTCGTATTAAAAGGATTTTGATTTATTAACTTAATAAAAGGATACCATTGCAAAATCAACATGTGACACTAAATATTTTAAAGGACACAGTAGATAATTAATTTTAGAGCATCCCCTGATGGGAAATGTGTAGCTTTGCTAACGAAGCTGTTTGGACCAATCTGTTATGCAATTTATGTAAATATTATGGTAGACATTGTCCCTGATGTATATTAATATCTGAAAAATCCTAGACATAAAATTAATTTTTGTTAAAACTTTATACCACTCTGCTTAATCTAAAATGTGCACACTTATATATCTTTGATTTTGGTATACCCAGCACCCGACATATGTATATTATTAAATGTGTTCATATTTTCTACATTTCAACAACGGTGGCTATTTTTGTAAATGGCTTAAAAGTGAGTATAACATTATTTTTTTAAATTACTTATTATATATTTTTTACTGGATCCGATACATATTCTTTTCTATTTTCAATCATGTAAGCAGGTGTATCCTTGCCGAACAAACTTTCATAGATAAAATAAGTAAAATCTAAGCAGCTGCCTGTATATTGCAAGGAAATGGGTACATTTGAATTGTTACAAAGCCATAGAAAATTTGTAGGCTATACACTAATAGATAGCATCTAATTAAATTAAACAGAAATATTCGGAAATGTATTAATTGGCGAAGCAGTAATCTAAAACCACATACAGAATAGATTATCGAAGATCCATTTACATCTTTCTGTTACCTATTAGGGTATCCATTCAATTTCTATACTGATAATACTGTTCAATGGAAATTGAGTGAAAAGATTCTCATGCCTATGTGGTTTTTCTAACTTTTGTCTTTGTGTTTATTTCATGCTCATTGAAAAAGGGTAGAAAAACTGGCCAAAGTGAACCGTTATAAAAAATATTTGGCAAACAAGTGATACAGATGTAGTAGTAAATAGATAGGAAATGGAAGACGTAACTGAATCTCAAACATAGTTTAAACAGAATGTCCATATCTTTTATTGCTTTAAATCGGCATGTGACATTTCATTTGTTTTAATTCTTGTCATTTATTTCAACAGTTGTCATTTGTTTACTGTATTTATTTGGAAACGCCCTGCAAACAGTTTCAATAAATTAAAAATTTTTCGTAAACATTCTAGAGCTAAAGGTATGGAAAGAATTTGTATAATTAAAGACAAAAAAGAATTAAGTATTCCAATCCGTGAAGCAAATTATATTATTTTGATAATAAAACAATAGTTCATGAGTTATTACTTTGAACTGTTTCAATACAAAATAAAGCTTTATTCTATTTAATAATATATAGGGTTGTGGAGCATCTGAACAGTAATAAATATAATTCTGAGCATTGTAAATTGAGCAGAGTATACGTATTGTGTGCTTCCTTTAGAATTCTTTGAATATTATTGCGTTGATAAAAAGTGATACAAAGAATTAAGATTTGTTCTGAAATTTGTACACATAGGACCTTTGAAATAAGCTTTTTCACAAACATTTGTGATGAAAAACTACGTTAATGAAATATTTATGTACTGTTATTAATAATGACATACCATAGCGTATTACTGTTGTTACACAGGGTGTTAATGAGAATTATCAGTTGGAAACTGTCATAGATATAAACATTCGGTAGCATTTTATGTTTAGGTATATGTAAATGTATTTTCTATTGTTGCCGATTTAAACTATTGTAACATTCCTATTGCATTAACTTTTTAAATCTTGTTGGTACAAGCACATATTCTTCCATTTATCATTAACAAGAGTATGTATAAATATTCTTATTTGTAATATCTTTCATATTTTATGTATAAACGTTATTTTGTATATCACTTCTTACAAATTAAATTTCTCTACAATGTTATTATAATTTGTATAAATAAATAATTTTTAATGTGATGCGCTTATTCAGCTTTTGTTGGCATGTTTTTGAAAGTGAGGCTTGTGAAGCAGCGTTGAATGAATTTATTGATTTTTAGTGAAACTTCAAAATGACCAGTACAGATCTGGTTGAGGGTACATTTTACTTGCACGAAAAATTCTACACATAGGAATGCATGATAAGCTACTGTCGTATTTTACATAAATGGCATTTTATTTTTGTTTATGTTATATTTCCAGACTGGTGAAAACTTTCAGAAATACAGTGCATGTTCTATTTAGTTTCAACATTAAATGTTTATATAGAATCGGTTATTTTTTAGCTTTCGCAAAATTTCATCCAAAAATAGAACTGACTTTGTAAACAATACATGAACATAAGTGAATTATTAAAACGGAATAGTGCAGAAACTTAAAGTATGCAATGATATAAAAAAAAAGCTTAATTGTGGTCACCTATGAAACAAAAGTTCTGCATTTCAGAATTTCTTAACCGCAGTTCCCCAGAACCCTAGGATTCTACGAAAATTACTAGGTGTTCTGCAAGAAATAATGATGAATAAGCAGATTTTGTACCGAGGTGGATGCAAATGTGACGTAGCTTTTGTAAGATTTGTTAAAATGGTGAAATCTATAAATTTTTTTGTTGCAAAGAATTGCCTAAGACAAATAAAGGAATAGATATACAGTCAAACTTCCATATAATGAACTTCTATATAGCGAATTTTTCTATGTTAAGAACTTTTGTGTTGTACACTGCGCTTTTAGATGAAAATACATATAAATCTTTCTAAATAACGAAGTGAAATTTCTATATAACGAATTGTTAACCCAAACTAAAATAAAATTTTCTGTGTAAATGTATGTATTACGCATCTAAAGGTGGTTTCTTAGCAGCAGTACAAGATTAAATTTACCCATCTTCAAAAAGACTGCATTTAAAAATAAAATCTATTTATTGATTGAATGGTTTACAAAGGTTGACACACTTTTAAAGACGTGCAAACCCTTTACAAGGGTTTAATAAATTTGTCTAAATAGCATTTCTAAGAGGAATTAAAATTAAGTATTATTTTCATGTGGAGGAAGACTGAATTTGCCAGGGAACACAAAATGGTAATAATTAACTCAATGTTTAAGAAAAGAGACGGAAGAAACTGGACATGGATTCCGCCAAACAAGCAAGTTAAAAATGAAATTGATTATGTATTAACCAATAAAAAACAGTGGATAACTAATGTAGAAGTATTAAACAAATTCAAGTTCAGTACCGACCATAGGATGAAGAATAAATGGCAAATATGATCGAGTTGGAAAAATGAAAATGAGTTCACAAATACAAAAAATCCCACATCACGTTAACATCTTATTGGATTGGGTCCAATCCGCCGTCCAAATGTATCCCATGCATGTTTGGCAACCCAATTTTCAATAACAATTCTCTTCGCCCCCCCCCCCATACAATAATTTTTACTGAAATCAGCTGTAATTGTAGGTAATATTAGTTTCTATTTAATCGTAGGTCCCGAGTTGCGCACATTCGTCACCCATTCATGTACAATCAGGAGAGTTAAGGCAGCGTGGTCCCCGGTCAGTACTTGGATGGGTGACCCGAAGGTTGCATTAACGCGGCGCCTCCCTCCCACGAGGATTGATGACTACGTGAGAATAAATCAACAACCCCCCTTATGGGGGAGGCCATAGCGCAACAGCGGGATATTGCGGGCTAATAAAAAAAAAAATTTTATTTTATTTTGACGCTAAAGCTGCACTACGACCTTAATTCTTAATTACAAACCTTAAAAATTACTACGAATAGGTAAATTTATTGATATTTGACAACACCGATCCGCTGCATTGATAAAACCAGAATGTCTTAGTTTGTGGCAGTAGTGGTTAATACAATATTATTACACAGTGGTTGGACATTTTTCATGTTCTCGAATTTTAGTATTTTTTTAAAAAACCGAATCGTTAAAATCTACCCAGTGTCTTAATTTCAATAAATGTCTTCTTCCTCAAACTCTGTAGCCTTAAAAATAAACCTGCTACAATTTTTTGAATATGTTGATTTTAACGCAAGTTTATTCATAAACCGTTCATTCAATGATAATAAATTGTAAGTCATTTAAAAGCAGTTAGTAGAATATTAGTGGTGTGCGATAAATAATATTTATGATTTTATATGAACGTGGACTACTATTATTACAAAATACACAGGGTTCCCCATGTTAGAGCCGGCCTCGGTGGTCTAGTGGTTAGCGCGTTTGCCTTTAGGGTATGCACACAAAGAAAGCAGGTTGCCTGCTTACTGGCAGTCGGCGCCTATAAGCGCCAATAATTAAGGGTGCTTTTAAATGTTCCCGCACATAGACAAAGCAGGTCGGAACTTGTTGCAAACGCCGATCGGCACCGAATATTTACCGGAATGAATTTTTACTTCTTGGTCGCTTGTTGTCGGCAACAAACGTGCTCTTGCAAATGAGGAACTATCTGTGATTATGGAGCTAGGCTAATGAAACAGATATTGAGGTTTCCAATAACGATACAAATTTAGACAAGATACATTCAGTCTTTCTTCTGGAAGGATTGGCTGCTTGTGCCAATTACACCACGGAATAAATGGTGATATTCACCATAAACTTTTCAGTCTCGATTTACTGGATGTATCCCTTGCTTCGTTCGTTGCATCTTTAGAAATATATTTTCCACTAACACAAAATCTTCCTCTGAAGATGAATTAGACATCTTGGTCGAATAAAAGTTGCTTTTAAACTGGCAAATAACCCGCGTTTATTGTGTACGCTTGCGATGACAAATAAGCGCCGGTTTTCGGCGCTGAAAGTAGGCGCTGAGTAACCTGCTTTCTCTGTGTTCGTACCTTTAGATCCGAGGAATGCGGGATCGAACCTGACTGAGGTCGGCGAGATTTTTCTAGCGGGGAAAAATCTGAAAATGCGCCTTCTGTCCGATAAGAAGTAAAGCCGTAGGTCTCGTGCCACTGTGATGTTAAAAATCACTACTGGAGTTGGAATTACCACAGATAGGCAAAATTCTTAGTTAGGGTGTACAATGGGCCAAATGTGGCCTAAGTGCTTAGAGATGCTTGGAAAACCGCGTCCTAGATCTCGCTCTTTCAAACCATCAGCCATAATCATCCCCATGTTAGACCACCCACTTTGATATTCGATTCAAATCTAAGCAAAGTACGCAGGGCCTATTTTTCCAATAGGCCCGATAGGCCCGTGCCTAGGGCCCCTGAGTCAGGGGGGGCCCACGCTCGACCCAACTGTGAATGTTGAAAACAACAGTTTATTTATATTTAAAAATTATTTGGTAAATTTAGCTACCATTTATTATTTATTATTATTACGATCCGAAATCCAAATTCAACTACCAGAATACGGAAAAGAAAAAAATGTTTTGAAGAAAGTTCTTCTGAGGAAATTGGTTTTTTGGCATGAAAACTTTAAAATAAAAACTTTTTTTGTAATTTGCGACAAATTAGTCATGGAGTTAAAAATAAGACAAGAATCTTACAATTCTGTTAACGATATTTTCAATATATTTTAGGTGGATAATTCCAAAGGGGATTTCAAAACAAGTCTTAAAAATATTGAACAATATTACAATCAGGATATCGATGTAAATTACCTAGAAAATGAATTAATGCAATTTAAGGAAATGTGTAAATCTAGCAACATTGTTCAAAATCCTGAAAAAAAGTTAGAGTTTTTAATCGAAACTAACACTGTCTCAACGTTTTCCAATGTTGAAATATTACTTCGGATATATGTATTTGTCAATATCAATAAGTAACGCGTCAGATGAACGATCATTTGCCATTCTAAAAATCATATCTTAGAAACTCTTTGAACCAAGATAACTTATTATCTTTAGCCCTTCTTAACGTGAAAAATGAGGGTACTAGAAAACATAGATTCTAATGAAATTATAAACCAATTTGCTGAAATGAAAATGCGCAAAAGAAAAATTTAAATATTTTAATTTAATGCGCTTTAGGCTAGTAGGAATGTTGGTTTTATATTTTTTTTTGTCTATTAAGACATTTGTGTTCCGTTTTGGTTCTATTATTTTATTTATTTTGTGTTATATCTATTTTATGTTGACAAAATGATATAAATGTTGGTTTTTGACAGTACTACTTATTGTTATTGTTTTTTGTTCTATTTCTGACACCAAGTTTTTCGCCTGCGGCGCTATTAATGCTTTCCTAATCCTACGAGGGGGCCCCAGAAGGTATATGAGCCTAGGGCCCACTAAAACCAAAAATAGGCACTGAAAGTACGTGTTTATTTTTTTCTTTAGTAAAAAAAATAAGTGGTCTTTGGGATTACATTTTATCTAGTAGACGTCTGTCTAATAGTAGTTAATCAATCAATCAATCAACTCTCATAAATCCGTAGCTGTGTAACAAACGATAATTTCTCCAACAGTTTTAGAAGTTTTGATAAATTATTGGTTATTCAGTGCAACAACGTGTGTTTTGCGTGGAGATCTTCATTAGAACTGGTTTAGTAGAAGAAGTTCGGTGAGCATTTCGACGGCAATTTGGTAACAGTAATAGGGGTAATGCGGCTATGCGCAAAACAATTATGGCGTGGGTTCGTCATTGGCGTGAAAATGGTTTCGTGCAGAGCATTAAAAAAACTGGACGTAGAAGAACGGTTCGTACGCCTGCGAATATTGAACGAGTGAGAGCTGCTTTCACAAGAAGTCTGAAGAGGTCTGCCAATCGGTGATCACTTACTCTAGAAATATCTAAGGGAAGTCGTCACAGAATCCTTCATAATGATTTAAAATTTCATCCTTACAAATACCAAATGGCACAGCACCTTAGCAATCGAGATAAGAAAGCGAGATTAACATTTTTTCAAGAATTTTTAAATCGGCATCCAGAAGCAATACACAATTTGTTAATGACCGACGAAGCAATTTTCATGTGGATGGCGTTGTTAACAAGCAGAATTTTAGATATTGGGGAGCTGAAAAACCTCACGAATTGTATATAAAAAATCTCCATAGTCCAACAGTCGTGTGGTGCGGTGTAGGATCAAATTTGGTATCATTGGTCTCTTATTTTTTTGAAGGTGAAAATGGTCGTTCTGTAACAGACAATTCCGAGCGCTACATAAACATGTTGCAAACGTTTCTCATCCCAGAACTGACTAGACGGAGATTATTAAATGCTGCTTTGTTATTCCAACAAGATGGAGCAACAGCCCGTACAGCCAGAAACCCATGAGAATTCTGCGAACATTTTTTAACGACCGTATAATTTCTCGATTTGGAAATTTGCTTTGGCCCCCCAGGTCCCCCGATCTCACGGCACCCGATTCTTTCTGTGGGGGTATTTGAAAGAAAAGGTTTTTGCAAGTTGCCCTGTGACAGTTGAAGAGCTAAAAGACCGCATTCAAGAAGAAATTACACGAATGGATGGAGATTTGCTTCGCCGGGTGATGCACTAGTTTGCATTTAGAATTTAAAGCTGTATTCAATTTGATGGAGGGCATTTAGAAGACATGATTTTTAAAAGTTGAATAGATGTTTAAGTCAGTAATAAATCCCATAGAATTAGTTGTACATTAGTGAAATAAAAGATTTTTTTAGTCGACAGTTTAATATGGGGAACCCTGTATATTATTATAAACTGGTGTTAAATTTATGTCCATAGGTATACTGTACTAATGTTTGTAATCATAAAAATGTAATGACTCATTAGGCTTTTATAGTTGAAGAAGGCTAAAGGTTTTATTAACCAAAGTTACTTTGGATAGTCTAAACCAAGTTCATCAGATCTTACTGAAGATGACTACTTAATTATGTACTGCCAAAATATGTATTTTGGTGTTGTAAATATTGTGGTGGCATGGGGTTTCTTCAAGGTTCTACATATTTTAACCGCAGCCTTTCTTCAACTCCACTGCATATTTTCGAAAACATGTAGAGACAGTTTACGCAAACTGCTGCGCTCATTTTGTAATATTTACCGCCGCGCTTGATTACATTTCAGACACTATATCTATATACAAGGTAGGTACTCATAAGTCAGTAACGATTGTCATCACATTATATAGTTTTTAATATAATATTCAACGTTCTCACAACCAGTAATCTGACTTGCAAAATTAAATAATTATTATCCCTTTAAAAATAAATATTAACTTATTATTTGAATTTTTAGTCGAATCTGTAAGATAAGTATAGCCTGGCCGGACGGTTTGTTAAGGAACAGTAAACTGTTTTTGACGGCCTCTAAAATTGAAGGTCTACAAAAATTTAATGGTATGGTAACAGGGTTCACTTCCGGATGTTTTTTTATTCCGTAGTTAAAGTACCGTTGATTAAAATTTAAAATCTGTGCTTCCTTGTTGCTAAGTTAACTACTATGTGGTCTCGTTCACCGCTAGATGGCGCCCAATTCGTAGTGGGTTTGACAGTCAAATGACACATCGAATCGAATTGTAAGTGACAATAGTAAATTATCAGATGGTAATCAAGCAAATATATATTAGTTTTTGATTGTTTCTTACAGTTTTACCGTTTAAACACACTATCAAAATGTTGGCGTTGATGAACAGAATTTTGGATTGGTTTAGAAGCCTCTTTTGGAAAGAAGAAATGGAATTAACATTGGTTGGGCTTCAATATTCAGGAAAAACAACTTTTGTTAATGTTATAGCTGTGAGTTCCTTGGTCTTTACTGATAGGTATTTAACGTTTATGGAATATTTCACCTTTTGCAGTCTGGCCAGTTTAGTGAAGACATGATCCCCACAGTTGGTTTTAATATGAGAAAAATAACAAAAGGCAATGTAACGATTAAGGTTTGGGACATTGGAGGACAGCCTAGGTTTAGATCTATGTGGGAACGGTACTGTAGGGGTGTTAATGCTATTGTGTAAGTCATTTCTGTTCTGTGATATACTGTTAGAATGCTAAGACTCGGTTTTTGTATTGACAGGTACATGGTTGATGCAGCGGACCCAGAAAAAATAGAAGCTTCAAGAAATGAACTTCACAATCTGTTGGATAAGCCACAGTTAGCAGGCATTCCTGTTTTAGTTTTGGGAAATAAACGAGATTTACCACATGCACTAGATGAGAATGGCCTTATTGAAAGAATGTATATTGCACAAACAAAATATTTATATACATTTGAGCTTCAATTTTTTTTTGTTTCAGGAATCTATCGGCTATTCAAGATCGAGAAATTTGCTGTTATTCGATTTCTTGCAAGGAAAAAGATAACATTGACATAACACTGCAATGGCTCATTGCACACTCAAAGTCTGGTATGCGCTAGGTTTAAATAATTTTAATGTAAATGTAAGAAGGATTTTAATAAATGTAGATGTTACTCTCTATTTAAGGCTGCATGATGTTGATTGTGTTAAGCAAAAGCTAATTATGTTTTGTGTATTATTCAATTTCAAAGTAACTTGTTGCTACTGTTTTATTACCCGTTCTTCAATACGGAACAGTTTAACACCGGCAGCCTAAACCATAAAAATTAATTATAATTACACAAATTTCTATTTTGTATTTCAAAGTGGTGGACCATTTAATTATACCTATATTGTCTGCTACTTTAATTACTTAATAAGCTTCATAATAAAGGACAATTTAACAAATATCTGAAAGTTAGCAAACAGGAATATGTTGTTTTGTATTGTATTGGTATACCAAATACTTTTTAGAGGGATAGGAGTTGGATGGTAATTTGTTTTAACCGCTTTTAAATCAAAGTATTAAATATAGCACCAAAAGTATGGAACAATGAGATTGTAAATGAAATAAGTGCTGCATTTGCAATAGGCAACCATGTTCATGATGATAGTAGAGTAGAATCTCTATGAATAACTGGAATATATATATATGTTTGGAAGATTTAAGAAGATTTGAATTGTAGACCACTTTTTACTTAAGATGCATGTTAACTATTTACAACGTTTAATCATTGCATTAACATATTAGAATGTTCCCTGCAGTCAAACGATGTGATGCATGTTATAGTATTAGTAAATAGTTTTGAACTTTTATGGTTTGAAATTCAAAATAGGAATTTTAGATTGATTTGTAAAAAGTTATGTTGTGTAAATGAACAATCTTTTAGACATAGGAGGTAATATTATGGCTACTTGTAATTTTTGTATAATTATACATACATATTTTAGAATTATTTAAACTTTACAAGATTATATTGTGTTAATTTTATCATGCAGCTTCTTGCATTGTTTTACTGGAATGGTATGAAAAAGCTAAAGAAAAAAGAAGTTATTCCTTTCGTAATAGGTGAAAAATTAATAATGCTTTATATCAGCATATAGCTTTTTCTAAGCTTTCCTTCCTTTAGTTTGTGTTTCTTTCACTGTACCACAAAAATATTGCGTATGTCTTTATTAGTTAATGTTATGCTATACAATACTATAGGCTGATAGGGCATAATTTTTAGTTAGTGAGTGAAATTAATCACCTTCAACACACATAGAAAAGATTAGTAGAATTCAGTAATATTGTTTGAGCCATTTGCGATACAAAATAAATAAAATGTGGTCTTGTTTCGAAGTAATTATTTCAATTAGGTATAAACGATGCATCTGAATTATAAAAGTATAGATTTTAACTATTTTTTCTGTATTTATTAGACAACTTTTCTCTCTCAGTCTTCATAACAAATTGTTGTAATACAGTATTACACACAATTTAGGAAAACCAAATTGTGGACTCTTGAAGCACATAATTCTATAATTTGGATTAACATTACAGTGATCCGTACTGTCATAAACATTACTAGCGTTTGTGATAGGACATAATAATGGAAATAATTGACGTTAATTTAGTAAATAAACAATTTAATACACTACAAATTAAATTAGGATAAAATGCCTGAAAATAAGTGTACAAAAAAATATGTAGCTGTTGAAGCATAAAAAGTTTATTCATACTATGTTTTAGGAGAATTTAAATTTAAAAAATCTGTATTTTCTCATTTACAAATTGAAGAGTTTTAAAATACAGTCGATCAATCTTCCTTGCATATTAAAATGTTGTTTAGATGGGAAATGTGGCACTACTTTAATTGGAACGAAGTTGATACCCACAATATTCAAAAGAAAACTGCCACAAGATATTTACAATTTTTCAGATAATGCTAGTGATGGATGACAATGAAAGTGACTAAACATTATATCGGAGTTAAATAAATCAAAATACTATAATCCATTGCCTGATGATTGAATAATAATCTCGCAAATGATAAACAGTTAATTATTAATTAGCATGAAAAGTGTGGAGTATATAAAATATATTTCTGAACAAGCTAATTTATTAAGAAGAAATACTTTATAGCCAAGCCAAATATTTTGGTAAATTAACAATATTTTTGGTGTGGCTTCAGTGGCAAATGGTGACTTCAGGGCCCGATGCTAATATTATTTTTGGGGCCCACAACTCAAATATCCTTTCTGATAATTATTTTTAAATAATTAAAAAACAAGTGCACAAGACAAACAAATTTTATTGAACAGTGGTATTACATTTATTAAAATTTCAAAAAGCAACATTAGGATATAGGTAAAATTAATATTCATAGAAGAAAATATTTTGTATTATATTATTGTGTGCTTCCTACATTTGCAACTCGCATATTCTCTACTGGTATTGTCGCAAAATGAACGATCTCGTTATGTCATTCTCTATCAACAGAATCGACAAATAATTGAGTTTGTCATCTTTCATAGTTGTCCCATATTTGTTTTCTAAAAGAAAATTCTGCGAACGCCCTTCAGGCTTCGCAATAGTTATCGGTAAAGTCAAATATATTTGAGAATGTATTAATAAGGTTTCTTCCTTCTACATGTGAATTGGCGATTATTTTCCAATACTTTTAAACCGAATACATTCGTTCTTTAAAATTTTATCTAAGGCCTGAATGACACGGCACATAATTTTGTACAAAATTTTGCAAAACACGTTTTTACACGGAACAGAATTCCTTTCCTGAAGTTCACTTTGTAAATAATCTAGTAACGAGTGCATAATTTCTACATGAAACTTATCTCTACCTGCCAATACATCTCTACCTTTCCCACCATCTGAATATTTGTGCCTTTTTTTATTCTCTTATTGAGATTCACAATAATTATCTTCAGTTCTCTGATCATTTCCTTAGCTATGCACTCAAATTCATTTAACTTATCATTGACAGTTAATTTTAAGGAGCACAATAAAGAAAAACCTTCATATAAGTTCAGACCTGGCGCTTACAATTTTTTGCTTACTTTATGAAACCACCCAAGAACTTCATTGCGGTTTACCGTAGCCATTTCCGATTTTAATAATTTAGTGTATAAATTATTGGCTTGCATTTATGTGACTTCGAATTTATAAAAATTCTAAAATCGCTCTTTTACTTTTCCTTTGACACAATAACGTACAAATATTACCAGTTGGTCGGTAAGTGCCAAATCTTGTGTGGAATCCAGAATGACAGAATAATATTTTGTATCTTCCTGATCAGGGGCGTCATTTCAGACTTTAGCAGGGGGGTGGGGCAAGGGAGTCAAAGTAGCGCCGCATGCGAATTTTTTTTAAAGTGGGCGTGGCCAATTTTAAAGCTATTTAAGAGCATCTGACAATTTTAGGTTGAAATTTAAAAAAATCTTAAAATATCGAACATTTTAGAAATAAAATTTAAAATCTATCGGAACTTATCGAAATAATTTAAGACAAAAATTGTACCCTATTCTAGTAAAAAAGTTTCTCCGACATCTTTAATTTACTAGAAATAAATAACTACATAAAAATTCAGACTTTATTTAAAGGTATAGGTATAAGTCTATAAACATGGAGTAAATATGGCGTAACAAAAGAAAACTTTTATTCTAACAAAAGTAACCGTCATTCGTAGTAATACATAAAGAATAACATATATTAGTTTTAATTGTGTAAGTATCTAATTGCTAATTCAGTAATGGATATCGCCTTTGTTTCATTCTTGCAAAATAGTCTACGACATCGTCTAAATTCAGATTTTTGACAAAATAGCGTTCAACGGCCATTACAAGCAGATCGCTCAATCTATCGTCACCAGTACTAGTGCGAAGATGATTTTTTATTTTGTTTAATGATGAAAAACTTCTTTCATTGGATGCACTTGAGATCTCAATGCAAAGTACTATCTCAATTGCTTTCAGCAATTCTCTAAAGGCTTCTGGAGTTTCATTTAAACTGTCTCTCAGTTCTTTTAAATTCGACAATATTGTGTGTGTTGATTTAATCAAACCTTTAGCTGTAAAAAATTCAGTTTCAAAACGTACCAAATCTAAGTCTAAGTTCTTGTAGTGAAGTAAAAGGAGCCTCGCAATATCAAACGCTAAAAAACTATCACACTCTGGGTTAAATGCATCTAGTGAACACAAAACTTCATTATTTATTAAAACGTTCCTCCAGTTCTCTGATGAAACGGTCCAAAATTCCATAAAGTATTTCTGTCTATTTGGTCTGGCGATTCTGTTGTATTTTTTCCTATGGTTGAAGTTACAAAAAAAATCAGTAAGGCGACTACTTGTGGTTGTTTTCCGTGATTCTCGCCTTTGCATATCTTCTATGGCCGTTTTTTTCATGAATTCGGTTATTTCGTCCTGAAATTGATTCCACCTCACATCGGTTCTCATATCAGTTGACATCTGTATCGACGCTTTAACTAATTTAATAGCCGACGTGATTATCATTTTCTTATTTTGTAGTTCGCAAGAGAGCATATGAATTTTTTCGAGAATTGCTTCAGTGATAATCAAAGAAGATATAAAGCTTCGTTTCGTAATTTCCTTTAAAAGCCCCGTAGCTTCAGCTCGAGCCAAAATGTCTACGCTTTGACTGGCCACAATATTTAAGGAGTTCTACGTAGCGAAGTTTAATTTCTTTCAAAGAGTTATACCAATAAGACCACCTTGTTTCGACTAATCTCTCCAAGTGGAATACCTGTAGGTTCTTGGACTTCTGAATTTCCACAAATACTTCATATTTTGTTTGTCCATTCATAATGAAGTTATATACTGTCTGGACTAACTTAAAATTCGAAATTACGTTGATGTTCTTTATAGTAGCGACTAGGCAGAGATTCAATCTGTGTGCGTAACAGTGCACGTCATCGCATATGGAACAATATCTTGGATCCTCTTTTGAACACCATTTAGATGTCCACTCGTGACGGCCGCTCCATCGTAACACTGGCTAACACAGTTCCTAATACATAGTCCATTTTCATTCAGTAGTTTTTTTATATGATCAACTAAATTGCTTTCATTCAAATTCTTGACATGTTTAGTTCCCAAAAGATGTTCGTTCACATTACCATTTTGGTCAATAAATCTGATGACGAAACTCAATTGTTCCTTCTTAGATGCATCTTTAGTTTCATCCAACATGATAGTGAAATAGCGATTTTTCAACATCTTACTCAAAATTTTCTGCCTTGTACAAAGAGCCACAGCCTTTATCAGATCATTTTGATACTTAGGGGAAGCATAGTGCCCATATCGTGAAGACAACTTTTCCTTTAACTTAGTATCCTCTTGGGCGAATACGTTCAAAAGCTCTATAAAGTTGCCCTTATTGTCGGATTCTTCGTGTTCTGCCTTTCCTCGGAATGCGAGTCCCTGTGACCCAAGGTAGAGTGAACCCAAATAGAGAAATACATGTACGTCATCAAAACCTGCGCGCCACAAGATTCACCAGTGGCGTAACACAGTGATGTATATTAGGGATCAACAATTTTTTTTTCAAAAACTTATAATAAATTGATTTACACATGGCATGTACACGCAAAACGACTTTTTTGTTTACAGTACGTGAACACGTAAAGATCAAAGAAAAGGCCACAATTTAATAGAATAGATCTGCAAGTTTATTTATTTTGCTTAAAAACATTTTACAACTTTAAAATTTTATTAAGCATTGATTTGTATTATATTTGATACAAACATTTTAAAAACAGAAAGAAAAGCATGCAAATTGTTACAAGATTACTGTTATTTATTCATAATCTACGCATCAATGTTTTGATCTTCAGAGTCCGTATAATCCGCAGTCTTTGATTTTCTTTAAAATACCTGCATGAATAAATATTATTAAAGCTATTGTTAGCACTAATTTGAGAAATTACCTTTTAAAGATGGTCTTCGTTTTTCTATGATGTAGAAATTGTGAATGATGTTACGAATTGCTTGAATCTCTCCAATCGAAATGTCGCTTTTGCGGCTTGTACGTGGTCGTTGTTTATGTGGTGTTGAAAATGGAGCCACTTCACCAGATGCCACTTGTGCTGCCTCTTTAGAAATGCGTCAGTAAGAACTGTCGGAAATTCCGGTAGCTGCCATGATACGTTCCTTAAAATTTCCTAAAGGTATTGTAGGAGCACCATTTGTAGCTTCTTCTTTCATAAATTTTAACACATTTGCAATTATTTCGCGACCCTGGCTGTGTATAACCTTCCCGCGGACTCCTAAGTTCTTGCTTGGAGTTTCCATATTTGAGGCTAGGTTTTTAACTTTGTTAATAAGTTTCTCTGTAATACAATGATATAAAGTGATAACCGATAATATGATAACATTTTCATAATGTGTACTGCGTACATATCGCAAACAAATAGAATAAATTTTGATTAATTTGAACAAAATTTTAATTTAAAGAAAAACTTTTTTCATAAATTCAACAAACACTATACTTACCCCAATAAATCGTGTCAAATATCGAGTAGCTCTGAAAAGAACTGTTTGTTAAATAAAGTGCAGACTGGATAATAAACGC